>CABHPQ010159027.1:43648-58279 GCA_902168405.1 Peromyscus aztecus
TTCTTTTCTTTTCTTTTCTTTTCTTTTCTTTTCTTTTCTTTTCTTTTACAATACCATTCAGTTCTACATATCAGCCATGGATTCCCTTGTTCTCCTCCCTCCCGCCCCCCCTCCCCTTCCCCCCAGCCCACCCCCCATTCCCACCTCCTCCAGGGCAAAGCCTCCCCCGAGGACTGAGATCAACCTGGTAGACTCAGTCCAGGCAGGGCCAACCCCCTCCTCCCAGGCCGAGCCAAGCGACCCTGCATAAGCCCCAGGTTTCAAACAGCCAACTCATGCACTGAGCACAGGACCCGGCCCCACTGGAAAGGGCCCATTCTTAAGGTCATTTTGGGATTTTTTTTTTTTTTTGTGTGTGTGTGTGTGGCGGGTGGTAGGCTTGTAAGTATTAACATGAATTTTAGAGTGACACACACATTCAGACTATAGAAGATATTTATTCAGCATGTGCTAAATAGCAACCTTTTTCTACATAATCTATATCCTTTAATAATTATGGCAATCTTACAACATACTTATATAATTTGGTTTTTTAAAAAAGGAGAATAAATCTGAACTTGAGAGCTAGATATGGTGGCACATACCTTTAATTCCAGCATTTAAGAAGCAGAAGTAGGGCTGGAGAGATGGCTCAGAGGTTAAGAGCACTGACTGCTCTTCCAGAGGTCCTGAGTTCAATTCCCAGCAACCACATGGTGGCTCACAACCATCTGTAAAGAGATCTGGTGCCCTCTTCTGGCCTGCAATCATACATGCTGTATACATAATAAGTAAATAAATCTTAAAAAAGAAAAAAAAGAAGAAGCAGAAGTAGACAGAGCTCTGTGAGTTAGAGGCTAGTCGGAGAGTTTTAGGCCAGCCAAGGCTACAGAAGGAGGCCCTGTCTTAAACAAACAAACAACAATGACAAAAACCCCAAAATTTTGAATTGCGAACACTGTGATTCCCAAGCCTTAAGAGCTTCACTATGTAACGATGCCTTCTGCGTCCTAGACCCAGGACTGGGCTCGGGGGAGTACATGGCTAAAAACATGGTCTTTGCACCCACACAGCACATGGTCTTTCCCCAGTATAAACTCACTGTGAAGAATTCTTCCAGCTGTAGCCCAGTAAAGCACAGATGTGTCCATGTCTCTGGGTCCAGCTCAAGGGACGTGCTTAATGCTCCTATGTGAATATAGATAGCCAATATTTAATGTAGCTTGTAATACATTAGAAAATTCTAGCATATGGAGTCCAATCGGGAGAAGGAGGAGGGTTTAAGTGAGCAAGAGTTGTTGGGACCAGGGATGGATGGAATACAGGGACGAGTGGCCAAACGAATGGAAACACATGAACTGTGAACCAATGGCTGATGGGCCCCCAACTGGATCAGGCCCTCTGAATGGGTGAGACAGTTGATTGACTTGACCTGTCTGGGAGGCATCCAGGCAGTTGGACCGGGTCCTGTGCTCAGTGCATGAATTGGCTGTATTTGAAACCTGGGGCTTAGCAGAGATGCTTGGCTCAGCCTGGGAAGAGGGGACTAGACCTGCCTGGACTGAGCCCACCAGGTTGATCTCAATCCTCGGGGGAGTCTTTGCCCTGGAGGAGATGGAAATGGGGGGTGGGCCGGGGGGAGGGGGACGGGGCGGGACGGGGGAGAACGGGGGAATCCATGGCTGATATGTAAAGTTGAATTATATTGTAAAATAAAATAAAATAAATTAAAAAAGAAAATTCTAGCATATGGTTTTAGATCAGAATTATTCCTGCAAAGCTACATAGATATTACATAAATCTTTGCTTTTGGGATCTCTTCCAGAGGGGATGATTGGGGTGAGTTTAAGTGAGACATTCTCCTTGGGTACAGCATTTAATTCTGAGAAGCAAATGTCTGCAACATTCCTCTATATAGCAGAAGAAGCAAGGATCATGAAATTAGATCTTTGACAACTTTGCATAAAATAACCAAGTGATTAATTAATAATTAATAGGGCAACCAAAATTTTCTAAGCACCCAGTATGCATCAGATTCTGTGCTACCCTTCAGCTAGCATAAGGAACATGGAGTCCCTTAGCTGGTATAGATTATCATGAGAAGAGTCAGGCAGCAAAACCCCCCTGCTGTACAGCCTCTCCTCCTGACTAGATGATTTTGGAGAATGACTCTCAAGGTTTGACACCAGCCGCGTAGACAGGTTCCCTCCTCCGCAGTTTCGCTAAAACACTAAGGCAGATGAGTGAGTCTGAAGAGGCTTAGCTCAGAGTGAAGGGACTTGGCAGCTATGGGTGACTGTGGGTGGATGCTACCAGAGACTTCTAGTGAAATTCAACTTGTGAAAGTGGAAAACTATCACTTACGTCAGAATTCCTTCTGGTCTTGTTGACCCAGTGAGGGGTCAGTTAGCAGAGACATCTACTCACATGCCCTTCGTGCCGGAAGAGGAAGCAGAAGGATGCCAGCAAACACCTTCAAGAGCCAGAAGCCTGTTGGAGAAGCAGCAAGACGCCGTTGGAGGCTTCTTCGTGGTGGCAGGCCCATGAACTTAATCAGCTCTATTTAATCATTCTCCTAACAACAAGCATGAGACAGCCAGGAGACCCTCTGTAAGTCTTTTAGTGTTTAGGCAAGACTAGAAAGAGACACTAGGGGGAATGAATAAAAAGTAATTTAGTAGCTATAATGCAAATCCCACAGAGATGTTATTTGTGTTGGCTGGAACAACGTTGAATCCATGACTTCAAAGATAAAACAAAAAAACCTAACAAGTTCTATGTAACTCTTTAATTAAGGCAGGCAATATATGTGTGTGTGTATGTGTATGTATATAAAAGCCAAAGCTGTTTATGATAGAAAGGGTCTAATTTTTTTTTGTTGTTTGTTTTTTTGGAGACAGGGTTTCTCTGTACAGTTTTGGTGCCTGTCCTGGAACTCACTCTGTAGACCAGGCTGGCCTCGAACTCACAGAGATCCTCCTGGCTCTGCCTCCCAAGTGCTGGGATTAAAGGTGTGCACCACCACCACCCGGCGAAAAGGTCTAATTTAATTCTGAAATGGTTCATCTTTTGGGAAGAGAGATCAGGATGAGTACGATTTCTATTCCACACATCACTGACAGTGGCATTTGGATTTCAATCCCAGCATCTGGACTTTGGAAGGAATGAGTAGAAAATATACTAGGATGTTTCTCTTACTTGCCATTTGTAAATTGCATCAAGGCTGTTGAGGTCATTAACTGGTGCAATTTGGGGTGAGGAGCAAGCAGTTGAACGAGGCATTGTTCAGATTCCAGCTTCTCTGCACACAGTCCGTGGAATGGTTGTCCTGACAACCACACCGAAGCTGGGAGTGTGGAGCAGCATGATGGACATGAACTTGCTGGCAATGCCAAATGCAAGGCTGAGCAGGACTTGACTCCTCACTGATAGTGTTGTTACTCTCCTGGCTAGTATCTGCCACAGACCACACATCTACAGTGTCCTGGGGGAACATTTTTATTCATGTTCTCGACCTTTCTCTGTGCCCAGCATAATTGCATTCATGTTTCATTTCGTTCTTTGTGCCATAATTATTCCCATCTCCCATCAGTTTTGCATTTTCTTAGAGTCATTTCCTGTCATTCCTTTTTTAATATTATGGCCTTTTTGTGATTTCCAAAATCAGTCTCTGGTGCAGCAGATATTTTCCTCTGCCAAGCATTAAGCCTGTTCAGCTCCTACTGTGAGCCAGGAGTTGCATGTAGTTCATGAGAGCAATGGCTTTCTGTGAGATTGTTGCTTCCTATGGGCCAGTCTGGGCCTCCAGTTGTTTGTTTGGTTAAGCCTGTGAGTCAGAGTGGCTGTGAATCTGTCCACCCCAATGCCTGTCACTTGATCTTAGCTAGAAGGTCAATAAGAGAAAGCCCGGTGCACCTTCATCCAACCACGTGTGTAGACTGAATTGAGCACTTCTCATACAAAACAACTGGAAAAGAAACACAGAGCTTTGTAGTGGGGCAATTAAACCAGAATGAAAGTGCTACCAGCTCTCCACACTTTTATTTCACCTTTCTCCAAGGATTAATATGACTAACCATGGATGATTCTTCCTGAAGCAGCAAAATCCACATGGGAACAGTGCAGTGGAAATCCAATAAACATCATTGAGTGCTGGCAAACCACCAGAAGCAAGGAAAAGGAATTCCAAGGTTTCAGAGCATGGCTCTACCAACACCTTAACGGCAGATTTCTGGCCTCAAGGACTGTGGGATAGTATGGTTCTGCTGTGGCTTTTTAAATCTCTCAAAGTGTGGTGGTATGTTATGGAAGTTTAGAGATGGCAATGCACTGTGAGTGCCAAGCATGCAATGTCTTGACTCCTATCTCGTTCACGTCTCAGGGAGTGTTTGTAGTGAAACTCATGGAATTCGATGCTACCTTCATCTTCAGCCATATGTTCACTGTTTCCTGGAAAAGTCATATATTCCCCAGGTTCAGATTCCTTCAGTCATGATGTGAACATAGGGTGAAAACAGCATCCGCCTGGACTGTGTTGTGACACACTCCCATGAGACTTAAGCGGCAAAGGGAAGCAACACAAAGGAGTTGATGCCAATGTTGCTTTCTAAGTCCAACTTCCATGTCTCTGGCAGCACCTAGGCAACAGTAAGAGGCTAACTTATTAGCTTGTAAATAGGGTGAAACCAAATCCTAGACCAAACAAAATTCTGTCAAGGCTCCCTTTCCTTGCCTTCCCATCAAGCTATTGTATGGGAGATAACAAGAGAGAGATTTGCCCTGAAGGGACCAGAAGTATGGTTGGAGATTGAATAGACACAGGACATGATAATTCATGAACAAGACAATGTGAGGGATTCCATAGAGTACGGCTTGATGAATTGTTACAATGGAGGTCGCAAACAATAGAATGCACCACAGAGCTTTTGAGGCAGAAAAAACAAGAGGTTGTAGGTTGTTGGGATGCAAAAAATTGCAGGAGAGCTATAAACAGAAAGCAGAACATGGCTAAAACGTGGAAACGCAGAGCGGGCCAGAGGAAAGGCCAGGCGGGAGGGCTGTTGACGTCCTCCTCCTCTGTGGTCCAGGCTAATCTTCACGTCTTTGGGATTGTACACATTGTCTCAGGATGGAATCAACAGCTTACATGCCTTTCCCTCCACTGAGAGCTATTTTAGAACAGTGATATAGTTTATCATTTAAAAGTATTTGACCCGTGTCACCACATGCCATGCAATAAATGTATAAGCAGATGGATGGAGGAGCGCATCGAAAATGCACAGGAACACACTGAAAATGCAGAACTTGACGGGTCTGTTAGTCAGATAGGAGCTTCGGTGTCACACTAAGAAAGATCTCGAATAGCAGGCTAGGGGGACAGATAAGAAGGGCTACTGTTTGTGAAGGAATGAGGTGACACTGGAGTCATTTTAGGAAGCTTTATTTTTCACTATTGAGCACTTGGGTCAGTTTCAGCACGGGTGGGGCCTCGAGGAGAAAATCCTGTTAAAGAGACTAGAATAATCCAGATCAAAGATGCTTTGCTTTTACAAAAAAGATCCATGGGATATGACACAACGCATTAAGATCACTGTCCCTCTTGTAGGAAGGAAAAGGAAGCCAGCAGTTTATTACAGAGCATGAAGGATGACCCGAGTAACCTTGAGATTTCCACGCCCCCCCCCCCCCAAGGGCTCAGCAGTGAGTGGCGATCAGATGGCCTCTCTGTGTGTGTGTTTATCATAGCAGGGGGAAGTGGAGCTTGAGCAGTGGGAAAACCCTTCTCAGCTGCTGAAAAGCTGGCCTCTCCTGCAGTCCCGCAAAGCTGGGCCAGTCACCTCCCACTGTTGGGAGCCCCTAAGCCAAGGTCTCAGAACCTTACTTAGGCTGGATGAATGACTCAGAGCTGTCTCTGAGTCCTCACTATGCAGCAGCTTTGGTGGAGAAAGTCAAAACGCTTGCAAGGTTTTCATAGGTTAAATTTACACGGAGGTTAAGTTTGTGTTCTCCATGACCACTGCTGACTCCAATGGAGTGATATTTCTCCTTGGATCCAGGTCACTGTGTGCTATCTGCCTGACTGACTGACAGTGACTGCTTCCCCCTGAAGAGGGCCTTTACTGCTGACAAGGACCATCTTTTGAGCTACTTATAATGGGAACACTAGCTTGCATGTGATCCTTGTGCTGTTTTTGATGAAAGGCTCTGGAATTTAAGGTACTCTGCCAGAACTTCAGCAAATGTAAAAACAATAAGGAGGTCAAAGACTGCTTGCCCTCCAAGCTGCTCCCAAGCTTGTCTGCCTCACACCCCAGCTTTCTTTACATTTCTTCAGCTCTGTGGCTGTCGAGTGGATTTCACTCTCAGAGACGATCATTTCCTCACCAACATCTTATCGAGAAAAATTTCAAACTTTGCATTGGAAGAACTTAACAGCACCAGTGAACCTCACCACACTTGGAGTTTTACCCTTCACATTTAGCCACACTTGTTGTGTTGTGTATCTGTTCACTCAAACTGGGTTATATTTTGTTCATTTGTTTGCTCGTGAGATTGCATTTTATTTTATCTGTTTATTTTATTATTTTTTTTGTTTTGTTTTGTGAGACAGGGTTTCTTTCTGTCGCCCTGGCTGTGCTAGAACTCCCTCTGTGGCCCAGGCTGGCCTCGAACTCACAGAGATCCGCCTGCCTCTGCCTCCTGAGTGCTGGGATTAAAGGCGTGTGCCACCACCGCCTGGCTGAGATTTTATTTTAATTCCAACATTTCTCTCTTCCCCTTTCTCCTTCCAAATTCCAAAGCCCCCCCTGTGTCCCATGTGAGTTCTTCTTCAAATTCATGGTCTCTTTTTTGTTTTTTATCAATTGTTATTGTATGCATATATGAATTTGTATATTACTAAATATAACCTGTTGAGTCCATATAATGATACTTGTATGTATGTTTTCAGGGCTGTTTGGCACTGGACAACCAGTTGGTGTGCTCTTTCCTGGGGAGGACCACCTCTCCCTCTCCCAGCTTTACTCAGGTACCTGCTCCTGAATAAATGATCCCAGGGCCATAGGGGTGGGAGTGTTTTATAGATGTATCCACTGGGACTGGATTGTGTTTTAACAACTTCTTCCTCTATACTTTGAAATGATCTTTTGTTAAAAAAAAATCACACAACACAATGAACCAGTAATGGCTATGGAAAGTGGGAAAATTTTATCCAGCTTTGTATGTATTATCATATTATTAAAAATAAAGTTAACAAAATAAATATTGCTTACAAACTATTACACATAATAGTGTAATACCTTACTGCTCAATCTCTATGTAACTTTATTGAAGTTTAAATTCAAATTAACTCTGAGTGGTCACACGGGAGATAGAAATGAAATCATTTAAATTCCATTCTCTTGTCTGTCCAGTCACAATAATTACGATTGTTCTGAATCTTCTGTGCAGTCCTTCAGGAGGAGATCGAGACAAGCACTCAGCCCCATGTGAGCTGAAATGATTTCAGCAGCTGAGGAACTTATCCTCGGTCTGGGCTTGATGGTGCACACCTGTACTCCAGAGTTTAGGCTACATAAGGAAGGAGGGAAGGAGGGAGAGAGGAGGGAAGAAAGGAGGAAAACTTTCTCTTCGAATGAACACGTGTCGCAGACTTCTTGTTAAATACAACTGAGCATTCTCCAAATTAACTTCTCCATTCACTCATTACTTATTAAAACATGAATATTAATGTGACCATTTGATATTTAGATATGAATTATGAAAACTCCATTGTGATAGTAGTGATTGTTTAGCTTTAAAATTAATCAAAAAATTTTCCAGGATGGGATGTTTTTAACACTTAACAATTATTGGAGTAATGATTAAAAAACAGCCCATGGTCGGCTGCATAGTTTTTACATTTGGCTCATATGGTACAGCATCTTGTTATCTGGTTGCTTCTTCTCCCTCTTAGTCATGTCAAAAAGCAAGGGCAGTGTATCCACTACTTTCCCATTGCTGTGCTAAAACACTAAGACCACAAGTATCTTGTGGGGGATAAAAAAACAGTTTATTTTAGTTTACAGTTCCAGAGGGAGAGTCCATAAAGGCAGGAAAGGCATGGCAGCCTGTGTGGCTAGAGCAGGAAACGAAGAGACCACATCTTCCATGACAAACGTGAAGCAGAATGAGCCAAGTGGAAGCAAGACAGGGCTGTACACTCTCAAAGCCAGTGACATAATTCCTCAGTAAGGCTCTACCTCCTAAAGGTTCCCTACCTCCTCAAACAGTGCTACAACCAGGGACCAAGTGTCCAAATACGTAAGCCTATGGGGACCATTTCTCCTTCAAACCACCACTGTGAGCACAGACACATTGCAGGCTACAAAGACTGGTTTGATTGGGCAGCATTGCAACAAGGGAAAGGGACCAGAACAGAACTGAACTCAACTGCAAATGTAGGAAAGACAGTTGAGTAGTTAGCGCCAATGAGCAGAGTGAGGGTTAAGAAGATAACAAATGCATACGAGAGTTTACCAACAGTAGAGGGCATGCTCGATGACTGACCTAAGAGGGTCCTTGCTCAAGGCAGGCCAAGACATACAGAAGCACAGAGAATGAATGTGGCTAAATATGAAGAGTCATCATACACCAAGCATGTGGGGATTTCCTCAGAATTACTTTAGCAGGTCTCTTTCAACTGGGATAGACCAGTGAAGGACAGAGTCCAAGGGCGAAGTCTAGTTAAAAAGAGAGCTCAGAGGAGCCTGACTAAACTTGGGTCCAAGACAGAGTCTTCACTAGGGCCCACTGCTTAGGGACCACTGCGTAGTATAGATATTTTACCTATATTAATGGAGTATGGTTTTGTTCTAGAAAAAAGGTAGAATATATCAGAGTGAACCATTAAAGAGGCCTAATTTTAAACCTTCTAGATCCTTTAAATTATTAAGCCTAAAGCATCCTCTTGATGCCTAGATGTCTCAGAGAAAAGATGTTTAACTTGTGTGCGTTTCCTCAGCAACAAGCAGAGTTCTGACTTTATCTTCCAGGATTACTCTTTCCATCCTTGGATCTTATTCAGATTTCTATGGAAGAGATGGGGATAAGGGATTTACATCAGAAAGACTCCTGGGTTTTCTTAGGCTCCAAGACTAAAAGGAGAGAGAGATAGAAGAAATCCTGGTAGGAAGCAGGTTTCTAACGGCTTGAGAACTGAGGGCAGGATTGGAGAGGGTTCCCTAAGGAGCATGCAAGACATTCTAACCAGGCAGAAACTTAAAGACTTTTTGTCTTTTTGCGGAGTGGGGTGGTGGGGGGAGGGGACAAGGTCTCCATATATAGTTGAGGATGTCCTCCAACTTTGGTCCTTTAGTTTCTGTCTCTCAAGTTCTAGGATTAAGGAGTGTGTTACCTCATCCAGTTTAATTGCTTGATTTTTCTGTTGGACAATCAGTAAAGACATCTTAACAGCCATAGAATAATCCCCCTCTGACAGTCTGAGCAAACGAGGTTGGTCTGTAGACTTTGAAGAAGGCAGACAGGAAAAGCAAGAACAGGATGACCGTTCTGAAATTACTTTTAAGATGAGGGCACGAAGAGGACTATAGGGAAATGTATATTTGGTTGATCTCAATCTGAATGTCAATCATCAATGTGTTTAGACTGTCGGATTGAGTTTCTGGTAGGGAACTGAGTCCTTGGTTCATCACAGAGTTACATCCAGAAACCTTTCATGGTGGGGGGAAACGCTGAGTGCTAGGTCCCTTTAACTTCACAGGGAAGCAGGGAGACAGCTTCAGTTTCTGAACTGGACCCGGGGAGGTAAGCTGACTCCAGTCCTCTGTAAGCTAGCTGAACACAGTGACTGTCCCTCAATTCTTTTCAAGCGAGCATGTAGGGAAGTGAGTGAACACTGGATGGGCACACAGAAGCCTGAAAATGGACAAAGAAAACAGTGATGCTTCCTGCAAATCCTCAGATCTGAAAGTAAGTGCAATGTGGGAAGCCCTCACTCTTACTTGAACACTGTGTACTGTTGACCCTATTAGTGAAATGAGTTCACGTGGCTGTAAAAATAAAGAGGACAAAAACAAATACTTATTTTTTTTTGCAGTACTTAATGGATTTTGTAAATGAGCTTGTTTTGAAAGACTGTAGTTGGTAATTGATTAGTACCTGTTTTTAGAAAACGCCAAGGAAATTGTACTGATCTCTACGTAAATTCCACTTTAAACTTTAATCAGTAGTGCTAACTGAGACTGCCTATAATGTGTTCTGGTTCTTAAAGATCCAGCTCAAGCCTTGGTGATCTACATGTGTTGGCATTTCTGTTCACTTCTTTTACTCCTTTGGAGTTACGCTACACTTAAAAGTAGCTTGGCACCACATTTAACTCATCTGACAGTGCTTTACTTTCTTTCCAGAAGAACAAACTGGCCCCTTCGAGAAACCACATTTAGTGAAGTCTGTCTAGTTCAGTGTCACCGTGAGAGATATGGGCAACATGTCATTCCAAGGGTTGACAAGGATGTTTGCCAAAAAAGAATGAGGGCATCATGAATAATGCAAAGTGTACTTGGCCCCAGATTAGCCCATTAACTAGCAGGATTAAAGACTGAAAGACATGGCACTCTGAAGGAAAGAGAAAGAGGGTGACAGACGAGAAAACCATGACACAGCTATTGGGAGGTTCCTTCTTCATCATCTTTCTTTTCTTTTCTTTTCTTTTTTTTTTTCTGAATTACTCCCTTTAAAAGAATGTGTGTTTAAAAGTTATTTCATCACTGGCGTTTAGTTACCCTGACATGCATAAATCTCTTTGTCTAAGAAGCTAAACTCTCGGATGCATTATTAAAGAATTCACAGCATCGGATGACAGAAGGCAGAGGAGGAAATAAAAGAGGAGGAGGGGAAACAGTTCAATAATGCAGTTTTCCCCCTTTTCAAGCAACAGGATGCACACAAACCAGCAATTTGACGAGCCAATGAGTCATCTGCTTCACTCCTTCTTGCTTTAGTTTAAAATTCTTCTTTTCTTTATGATCGAGAAACTGAGTCACCAATCAGTTCAGCGGCTGTCAGGGACAAAACAATCGTGTTGGTGTCCCATCCTCCAGGCCTGCACAAATCACCACGCCTCTTTAGATTTTCTACCTAACCCACGCTCAGAGAGCAACAGTGAGGAAATCAATATATTTCTGTGAGAAACTCACTTGTATTCTTATTTCCAATCTTGCCACCAGACAGAAATAATAAGAGTACAAGAGAAAAACAGAATAATACAAGCATCTAAAAGCTGTAAAAAACATTTGGGCATGATAATCCATTCATGGAATCCTAACACCTAGGACACAGGCAGGAGAATTGTGAATTCACAGGCAGCTAGAGCTACTTAGTAAGATCCTGTCTCATAAAATGAATGCCCCCGAACCCAATCCCTTCTGAAACTCGAATTAAAAACAAACGAACACCCTAAAAAATACACAGGGAAGGCTGTGTCAACCCAGGCACCTCACACCACAGTCCTTTCCCCTCTTCCCAACCTTTAGATTCCTTTGTCTGCTGGGCTCTACGCAGTCAGGCTTCAGCTCCAGGGCTTCATTCAGTAGGGTTGGTGAGGATCTGGAAGGTACACTCTATGGTTGGTACAACGTCTAGTTTCTTCTTTTAAAAGAAAGTGCATGAGTGCGTGTGCATGTGTGGTCAGAGAATAACTTGCAGGAACTGTTCTCTCCTTCTGCCTTTGTGGGTTTAGGGCAGTGGTTTCTCAACCTGTGGGTCAGGACCCCTTTGGGGTCCAGTGACCCTTTCACAAAGGTAGCCTCAGACCATTGGAAAACACAGATATTTATATTATGATCCATAACAGTAGCAAAATGACAGTTATGAAGTAGCAACGAAAATAACTTTATGGTTGGGGGGTCACCACAACATGAAGGACTTAAAGGGTCGCAGCATTAGGAAGGTAGAGAACCACTGGTTTAGAGGAATCAGGTTTGCTAGCAAGCACTTTTACTCACTGAGCTCTAATGTCTAGCTTTCCTGTGCTCCGTTTTGTAACTGACTGAAAACCACTTACTTCACTCACACAGGCTTGACTGATGGGCCTTTTAGCACCCATTTCTCCTGCATGAGTCGCTCCACTTACGTTTGAGATGACCTCTAATCGATAACTCGTCTTTTCTTTGAAAGATATCCAACATCTCCATTCAGGTGGTCAGTGTCCCAGGGAAGCTACCAGGGAGAAGACTACCTCGAAAACCCATTGGCAAACCCAGGCCTCGCAAGCAGCCCAAGAAGAAAGTTCCCCTTTGGAATGTTCAAAATAAGATCATTCTTTTCACGGTGTTTTTATTTATCCTGGCAGTCACAGCCTGGACACTTCTGTGGCTCTATATCAGTAAGTTACAATTTAAGTTTCTTTGGGGGCAGGGTGAGTTCTGCCTTAATCAGCAGGCTTGGTCCATCTCTGGGTACTTCCTGTAGAATTTTCCTCTTTCCCAGTCAGACACACAGCTCTCAAGAATGGAGTTGAGACTTCAAGGGGAAAGCCGCTAGAGCAGTCTGCCATTTTTTCTTCATCACCACCACTTTCTTCCCATGGAGGGGACAAAAGGAGGAGGGATGAGGGATGGGAAGGGAGCTGTGGAGGATGCCCAGGGGGAGTTGGCTCACTCATAAATGCGATGCATTTGTAGCTTTAAAAAAAAATGAATGGAACACTAAGCTGTTTCATTTCCTCATTCCGCCTACTGCCTGTTACTAGGCAACCTTAAATTTCCGGCTCCCCCTTTCATGTAAACACCTTTGTCTCCCAGTTCTGTTTTTACCTCTGTAACTAGGCTTTTGTCAATCTGATTGATCCTTTGGGGGCAGATGTGACAACTAGGCTCTTTCTTACTGAGTACTTACTAATTCATCCTGGTAACTACAGCATTGGTTGACTTGCATTGGTGTTTCCCTTGTGTGTAATGGATTTGACATAAAGTACACTTAATAGCACGTAAGTGAAATATATATATATATATATATATATATATATATATATATATATATATATATATAGTCTCAGCCCGTGGATTCTGATACAGGGCGTCTGACATTCTTATAACTTCCTAAATGATAGTAGATGGGAGTATCTTTTGTTATAGTTTTTCATCATGGTCTAGTTCTTAGTTGCTAATACAGAACTTCTAAGAACATTGCTTTTTTATTTTGCTTTTCTAATATTGATGAAATGACTGGTACCTGAAAGTGCCCAGGAAGACAGAAGGAAACATGTCATTACCAGGCTGTATCTTTCAATTCTAGACCGCATTGGCAAGGGGAGAAAAGCTAGATACTAAATTCGATCATCAATGGTTAATGATTTAATCAATTACACCTTCAAAATAGGACATACATAAAAACACCTACAAATCATGCCTCCGAACATTTCTGAGTTGGTGAATTTGATGGGAGGCGCTGTATTCTAGCCCCACATGGAGAGGAGCTTCTTGACTCAGGCTTGCCCAGGCTGCACACCTAATGGTTCATTTGTGTTCTTCATAGTATCATACGTAATAAGCCATAAATAATGAGTAAATAACAACAGAATGTCTTAACAAGAGATCGCAGCTGAGAGAGTTGTGGGAACCTTTGATTCATAGAAGCAACATGGATTGTGTAGGGGTACACTACTTGTAGTTGACATCTGAGGCCAGAACGTTATTATGGGAATGAGGCAGCAATGTGTAGTCAGTGTAAGTTACACAGTCATGGGATACCCATTGTGCTCTGCAGAGAATTGGAGAGTTGCTTGATGCAGAGACAAAACCCGCACAACTTGTGTCAGAAATGCTATGAGTTGAGCATCAGTTTGCCTACATCTGTCGTCAAAGATATTAAAATGTGATTGTAAGACAGGAGAACTCTGGGCCAAGAATTCATGAATGTTCTTGAGCAGTGTAGGTCACTTGCTTATTCTTATAAATTGATCCTCAATAATTTGGCATAATCTAAGTACCCAGGCAATCTTCAGAATGCTTACTGATGCGTTTTCTACTTTTGAAAAGCCCACAAGTTGGTACTCAAGAAAGGGTGTGGGTTATGTTTTCATTCTGAAGCGATTACTTTGTCATTATTGGAGAGGGACAGCCAATGGGTCTAGAGATGGAAGGCTTCCAGAACAGTCTCCTGAAAGTTCATTGGAAACATTGTGGGAGTGCCAAGGTGAGTTGACCTCTGTGACAGGCATGAGATAGACAGGTAAGTCAGATACCATTTCTGAGTCCATGGAGATTATAGACCGAAAGGGCAAGTTAAGACAATGAGCAATGAAGACAACACACTTCATATGAACACAGAGCATGTATAATCCATAGTTTCCTGGCACTCCTGTAACTAGAGTTTTCCTGTCTGGCCCACGGTCAGGACAAATCTCTCTCACCCGCCAGTCCCACAGCTGCTCAGACCCAACGAAGTAAACACACAGAGACTTGTATTACTTATAAACTGTATGGCTGTGGCAGGCTTCTTGCTAACTGTTCTTATATCTTAAATTAACCCATTCCTATTAATCTATAAATTGCCACATGGCTCGTGGCTTACAGGTATCTTAACATCTTCTCATGGCAGTGGCTGGCAGCGGCTCTCTGCCTCAGCCTTCCACTTCCCAGAATTCTCTTCTCT
>CABHPQ010159028.1:0-43822 GCA_902168405.1 Peromyscus aztecus
TTGTTCAGTCCATATGTTATTTGTATGTAGGTTTTCAGGGATGACTATTTGACTCTCTACAATCAACTTAAAACTTCCAGTAGGTCACTTTGAAAACCAGTTAGCAATACTTGAATTTAAATATTACAGTGTATACCTTAGGAAACTAAATATCCATGTTTAAAAATTAAGCTTGCTACTTCAATTACAGTATAAATATGGAAAAAACTTATTACATCCTGAGGTTCTCAATGTGTCTCTCAAGGCTGAATATTCATATTTGCATATTTTTAGAACTAATATACCAATACACATTCACTTGCTGACATTTCTTTTTTAAAAGACCCGAAAAGATACTCCACAGTAGCATGTCAGTATCACATGCAATAGCCACTGATGCAGACACACTGCTTGCAAAGGACACATTTCCCCTTTTGATAAAACTCATAAAGTTCTTTTCAACCTAGAGAGAAGAATGAATCCTCTAGGAGGAATACAATGTATTAACATACACTCATAACCAGATACTTTTGTATCTACGAATGCAATTTTAGACTTTTTGTAACATCTGAAGACAGGCAGAAAGTTGATCTTAAAGGTGAACATTTAATATTCACAAATTGCCTTTATAAATTTATTTTAAAACCTATTTCTTTGATTTAAAATTTTTTATATTTGGTTTTCTATGGGAAGCCTCCAGTTGAAATATTATTTAAAGAAGCAAGTTTAGACTGGATTGGGCATATACAGGGTGGCTTAGTTATTGATTAGGCACAAGTTTAATAAAAATGAATCCTCTCTTTACCAAAGAAGAATTTTTATAATTGTTCAGTGTATTTGATATATTAAACATCATTTATTTTCTTTTAAAATGAACTATATATGATTTCAATATATTAACATATATTTATAGTAAAATAACACGTGAAAACACTAAGAAAATTCTTTAAGATCCAGTTAGGGGAAAATCTTTGCAAACATTGCTGAAGAGGCTAGAAAGTTGAATCATTAATTAAGGGCACATGCTGGTCAGGCAGAGGAACTGGATTCAGATTCCAGCATCTACATGGCGGCTCACACCTTCCATAACCCTAGCTCTAGGTAATACAACACTCTCTTCTGTCCTCTAAGGATACTGCCTACAGGTGGGATACACACATCGAAGCCGTCAAAACATCCATACACATATATTCAGTAATATATATGTTTGTGTATATGTACACACACACACATACATATATATGTAACAAAAATTATAAAAAAGGCATAAAATTGAGAGAAAGCAAAATGGGGTTTAGGGGAATGTTTGAAAAGAGGGGGAAATAAAATAATAATTTTAATAAATAAATAAACCTTTAAAATGTTTTAAAGAAAGAAGTGTACATAGGAAAGTTAATATCCCAAAACCACTTTCAATTTAATACTTTTATGAGATTAATTTCTACTAGGCATATAAGCATCTTATTATATATTGTAATACATACATAAATACATTAATATTATATGTAGCATAAATTTAATATAAAATATAAATGTATGTTATATAACACTTGATCTTGGCCAAAGCTGAGAAGCAATTTGTATGTTATATAAAATGTTTAAATTATTATGTCTCTTCTGCAATTGGTTTATATAGAGTTGTGCATATTTTTCAAATATTGAGTAAATAAAAAGATATTTGAAAGTACTAAGTATTGTTTGGGTGGCATAGAGACACAATGATCAGCTCTTTGGTTTGATATGTGACACTTTAGTCCACCACAGTCCATGATATTATTCTCACATTTGAAATGAAATGTCTATAAAATTGCAAGATTTCTCTATGATTGCTTTTCTCTTAAAGTGATGTAACACTGTCTTCAGACATTCTTTTAATGAAATTACTGGTTGTTTCTTAGGTAAAAATATAAGATGGGTTTTTCTGAATTATTCAGGACTTGTAGTTGAAATGCCTTTTCCATCTTAAAACCTTTCAAACTGAAGTATGGAACTGCTGGGAAATCCCACTGTAAATAAGGAATGTCAGAGTAAAAACCATGATCACAGGATACTCACCAGGCATTGCTCATCAATCAATAATGAGAGTGAAGCTCTCTGTTGTTAACTTTTACTAATTAAATTCTTAAAGATAGTTCATCCTGTCTATAACACATTACAGGAAGTTTCTAGATAAGTAAAAAACCATTCTTGTCTTTTAAAAACTGACTAGTTTTGTTCTCTTTTATCAAAAACATGGGCATCCTCCTGAGTGCAAAGGATCTGAGAACACAGGCTTTAATTGGGACAAAATGCCCAGAGGTAATATATGTAGGTGATGATTTTCATAGAAGTGGTGAAAATTGACCTAATTAAAATCCATGAATAGACACTGGGAGAAGACCAGACAAGGTCTCCCCTGAGTCACCTGAAAGTATGGAGATCATAATGGAAATAATGAAATAGAGTGGGAAGCACAGGATAGTTTTCATCATCTCAAAAATGTTTGGGCACCTGCACAGACCTCACAATACTATAATCTGCATTTTTAGCATCTCAAACCAATCAGATATTCAATCTCTCTCTCTCTCTCTCTCTCTCTCTCTCTCTCTCTCTCTCTCTCTCTCTCTCTGTGTGTTTGTGTGTGTGTGTGTGTGTGAGTGTGTGTTTTTCTCTTTGTCTTCTCTGCTCTCTTCAAGCTGAATAATGGTACATATCCCTTTCAAATTGAAAAATACTCAATATTTGATTATTAAGAATTGAAACAAGGGTGCAAGTCTTTGAACATCCATTAACTATAATAGCATAAAGACCAATAGCAACATGCTCTATGCTCAATACCTGATTTTTAAACCAAAATGATACTTTTCAGTTTCATGTTTTTTTTTTTAAATTAAGGCTTTCAACTCCTTTTCTTAGATTTTGCAAATTTATGAGAATTATGTCAATCAAAATATAAATTATTAATTACACTAAAATATTTTTAAACATACACAATATTTCATGAAGCTGTAGTTTACTTCGCATAAAAGTTTAAGAGATAAGAATATTAGAATTTCACAGTTGGTTCTTACATTGTTCAATATTAGCAATTAAAACGTCTTCATCCTGATATCCCCATTTAAAGTATGAAGATTACAAGTTTCAGTAGATCCAGTACCATAGTTTGTGTCTAAAAGACAGAGGCTACTGACAACCAGGAAGTGAAAACACATGTTAAGTGTCCATTTCTGTCTGCCACAAAGGAAAGCCTGGACTTTATGTTTGTTTATTTTTGTTTTAAAATTATTTTAAAAATAATTTTATTTTATTTATTTATTTTTTGGTTTTTCGAGACAGGGTTTCTCTGTGTAGCTTTGCGCCTTTCCTGGAGCTCACTTGGTAGCCCAGGCTGGCCTCAAACTCACAGAGATCCGCCTGCCTCTGCCTCCTGAGTGCTGGGATTAAAGGTGTGCGCCACCAACGCCCGGCTAATTTTATTTTTATTTAGTTCACATTTTAATTAAAATAGAACATCATTTTCTACCCCCTTTTCCTTCTCTCCAGCCTTATTTAGATTTTAAATGATTGACTTAGTAGTGGTTTATAGAAGAAATGTGGGAGAGTTTGTAATTTGGAGCTATAAAGATGTAGAATGCTGTAATCATAGATAAATTGGCCACTCTAGTAGGAATTGAGACCAGAGAAGCAAGGAAAATGTGTGCAGTGGATGTCCATCTCATGAGGTATGAGAGGGAAACATGGACTTTCTTGGGGACCAATTTATCAGCTATGTATGTTGTGTCCTGAAGGAGAAACTGGCTGTGTCTGTGTGTACTGAATATTTGAGTGGGGCTGAATTACAAAATAATGGACTAAGTTGTGTGATAGAGAAACGTTTAGTGCAATATAACATTAAGGTTGAGACATGGTTATTTAGCACTATGGGGTAAAATGAGAATTAAATACAAAGGGATTAAAAATAATATGCAGGTTGTGAAGAAAAGAACATGAGCAATGTTAAAGCTATGGACAAGGAGGGTGCAGAAAAACATCTGTAATTGTTTAAAAAGATTAGCCCAATTATGAAAAAAATGTGCTATGTACTGGTATAATAGGAACGATATCTTGAAAGCTAAACCATACCTGCCAAAGGCTGTAATTTATCATCATTCAGATTTATTCTAAAGGAGGGAGATGGGGTCAAAAATACCACTAAAAGATTCCCTGCTCAAAACAACCACCTAGAGAATTATTTTCTCAGGTACCATCGCTAATGCACTCCAAGGTCATTTTATCAGTGGCAGATGAGGCCAAACTATATCTCAAGCTGCTAGAATAACCCAATGTATCATGCACTTGATGCCAATTTTACTGGTATTCAAAATGCCAGGGTTTTGGAGCCATAGAGGGTTATTCTAAGGTTCAAGAATATCAACAAAATCAGGCAATGCATGCCATGTTTAAATCCCTTTAAGGAACCCCTACAAGGACTTTGTAGGAAGTTATGAAGACAAAACTCAAGTTCCAATGTAGACTCTAGGATGTTGGAGAAGCCAAAAACGTGATATGTCTGCCTAGGAAAGATGTACCCATAATGTGAACTCAGCCCAAGGGAGTTCATATTTGCTACAGATAGCAGAACTGGAGTTGGAACTACCCAAGCCTGTTGGAATTCAAAAGATGCCACTGAAATGCTCCAGACCTAGACATGGAGTTGAAAGGTGTGGTGTTTGTACTGTTGGGCCTTGAGATTTCTTTGCTCTAGTCTTTCATTGTTTTCCTCCCATTTCTCCTTTTAGAATGTAAATAGTTATTCAGAAGTATTGTATGTTGGAAATATGTGAACTATCTTTTAATTTTACAGGAGGTTATATTTAAGAGAGTCTTTTAAGCTCCAGAATGGACTTTTGGGTTTGGAACATGTTAAAACTGTTGAGATTTGGGGTATTCTTATGTATTTTGTATTGAGATAACTACTATAACAGACATTAGCACAAATGACTCCATGATGGACAAACCATTCATGACCTAAATCTCAGCATGTGGACAACACTACCTGCTCAATGAAAACAAAGGCCCAATCCATCCAAATCGATGGTAGTGGGAAAATCTCTAAATGTTAAAACCTTGACCTTTGGCTTCTGTAATTCAGCTTCTGTCTAACTGTTTTTGTTAATTTGAGTATGTGGACCCAGGATATGTTTTTTGTCCTTAACAGCTCACCTTGAGAAAGGTTGAGGGCTACACTGGAAACTGAAACATGTATGGTAGTCTCCAGCCTTCTAATAAAGACTTTATATTGGTTTAAACTTGTGGCTAAGTAGACTTCTCTGGTGGATATCCAACATTTTTGGAGGTCCCACAGGAAGACAGCCCCAGATACCAGATCTCAAGACATCGGGTGGGGTGTGTCCCAGTATCTGTGACTGGAGGACCAGCCTCCAGCCACCACCAGGGTATGCAAAAAAAAATCCACAAATTTGGTGAGGACTTAGAAAAAATTCTTTTCTATATGAAGACTAGACCTTTTCTATCTGAGGGGAAAAATAAGGAAACACACAGGCTTTCAGATGATAACTTTCTCTTTTACTTCATCTTAAAAAATCTCTTTCTCTGAAAGTCTCTCTGTCTCCACACAGCTATATCTCTTTACATAAAGCTATATATCTCTCTTTATGTACATACATTTCAGAATCTCTTTCTGACTATCTTTCTTGTTCTCTCTCCTGCCTAGTTACTCATTCTCTTTCCCTAGCTCCCTCTGCACACTCACACACACACTCTAACACACACTCACATGCTCCCTACATAGATCTTTACACAGTTCCTTTGTTGTAAAACTGGATGTTGCAGGCTTGGTGGGTTTGAGCCAAGGTGCACAGTGGGTGAGGGAGACATGTCATGCAGACACAGAAGACAGAGGTGTGGTGTGGTGGAAAGTTACTCACACCATGCAGACATGGAATCCACTGGGAAAGTTTTGTTGGAGGGAAGGAAGAAGGGAAGACAGGGAAGAAGAGAAAGAGAAAAGGGAAGAAAGGAGGGGGAAGCATGCACTACCTCATAGTAAGAGAGGACAGAAGAAGAGGAGAATTTTTTTTAAACAAAGGAGACTTTTGTAAGGAGACTTTAAGTAATATGACATAAAGATGCTGGGTGGGTTCCCAAGGGGCAGGTCTGAATGCTAACATTCCTCCATTTTTGGTTATTATAAAAGGTCAGTTACGAATAGCAAGTGTGTAAGTGGAATGAGTGTGCCAAATTCTCTGTTGTTCAAATCTTAGATGGCCTTATAATAAATAACTCAGAGCCAGATATTGGGGTGAAAGCTGAAAGATCAAAGAAGCATAACAGCCAGCCACTAGCTTACCTCTACGAAATCCTCAGCCTCAAGTGATGTGTCTTGTCATATTACTTCTTGGGATTAAAGTGATGTGTCATGACTGCCTGGTTCTGTTTCTCTCATGTAGCTCAGTGTGGCCTTGAATTGACAGAGATCCAGATGGATCTCTGCCTTCCGAGTGATAGGATTAAAATTGTGTCCCCCCACTGCCTGACCTCTATGTCTAATTTAGTGGCTGTGTCTGTCCTCTGATTCCCAGGTAAGCTTTATTGTGGTACACAATATATCACCACATTCTCAAGATTGCTTCCTGCTGATATGGGGTGAAGTTGGTAGTTATGTACAGCAAGCAGGAGGTGTGAGTGAAGAAGCATTTAGTTAGCTGTCATCCTGGAGACTCCTGAGAGAGCTGAGAAGGCAGGTTGCTAGGAAAAACAATTAGATTATTATCATTGGCTTCATGAGTGGGACTAGCCATGGGAAGAGTGATAACTGCCAGAAAGAATGGGATGAAGAAGTGCCCTGGTTTTACAGAAGAGGCAAGGATGGATGAGCCAGATGAAAGAGCAGATAAGTTTGTGAGTCTGGAATTGTGGTAACAGCAGTGACGTTCCAGGAGCTTGGGGGAATGGCATGCAAAATCAGTAGTATAGGAGCCATCATATCTGCTGTTTCACTGTAGGTGTAAATGCCCCCAACCATCCTATAAAAGTGTCAACAAATTAGGGATAATGGACTCTTTTTGAGTGGGTATGTGAGTGAAATTAACCCGCCAGGAATTTTCTGGTTGGTATCCTCAATTAATGCAGCAACTGGTGTTGTATGTGGAGGGCCTTTGAGAGGCCAGCCTTGGCACAAGTCTAGTAGGAGGGGTGGATCTGCTGGAACCTGTGTCTGTAAAACAAGTAGAACACATGTTTTACATCTTGGTATCATAACAAAATCTATGGCTTTGGGTTAAATGGTATCAACATTTCCTAGGACCTGGTTTCAGCCCAATGAAATACATTTTTAAATCTATAACCAGAGGGAACTTACGAATGAAAGTGCATGAGTGAGTAATGGAGGAGGAGGGAGGCTTCCCTACCCTCACTAATGCTAACCTGTCTCTAAAAGCTGGGACCAGCAAAGTCCACAGAAATTTGAGGACTCACAAGACTGTATGTACTCAGTGATCTATCATTTACTCAAACCTACATTTATCAATGTTAAAACTTGAAATCTCAGAAGTTGCATCTGAAACTGGTTTATCCTGTATGGTGAAGTCTATGAAGGAGGCACACCTGTTTGTACTTTTAACAGGAAACTTACTAATGAGCTACCAAGGTGCTTGTTGCCTTGGAGTTGGGGGAGAGAACTGTTAAAACTGGCAAACAACATCAGATCTGAGAGGGTTAAGTAAGTGGACAGAAGTGGAATAGCTTTTCTATCTTCATATAAGGAAACCTTAAAGCTGTTGAACTGACAAAACCTGGTTGTCAAAGGACATCAGAGATCTGAGATAGATACATTTAACCTGAGTTAGTGGTTGAAAGTGACAGAGACTTACTTGCTGGCTACGTAGACAGCCACCCCAGGGTCCTGTATGGTCACTGAAGGATGAGCATCATCAGTCTTCAGCTGCAAGGTCTAGGCCTGTCAGGCCAAAGAAGATCTGACAGTTGTGAGGTAGGGACTTGTGGGAAGGACCAGCCTACCATGTCTCCATAAAAGTGAGGCAATGGATCCCCAGAATCCTGTTGTACAGTCCTGTTGTCTGAAGAAGGCCTTGACAGCAGTTGAGGTGAAAGGCTGTAGTTGAGGTGAAAGATAGTTATTGATCAGTGGCTGGTGCTGCCATTCTGGAGCAAGTTCCTGGTGGAGGTTCTTCTGTGCCCATCCATCTTCTTTGGAGGCAATAAAGGTGCTGATAGGAGCCAGCATGTTTCTCTATCATGAAAATCTTTTTAATTAAACATTTCAAATGTTATATTATGTAGATGTCTGAGCGTTTGAGGACCATCTGTCCATTAAGTATGAATGGCTCACTATTAGCTTATGTTCCTTAACAGTCTCCAACATGTTAGCAGCTTTCATAAGACTAGGACTTACTGTATCCTGAGAAGGCAAAGAAGAGTGACAGGGGAAAGATCAAAGGGCCAAATGGAAACAGGAGAAAAGGGGCTTGTGAGTTGGGGCATGGCCCAGCTCTGAAAAAAAGACTCTCTCCAGGAACCAGAAAATCCATTATAACATATGTATCTTGTTTATCAAATACCTTGTTTATCAAACCTATGCCATCATTCACTTAAATTGTCTAGAAGCTTGGTGTTGAACATTTGGCAAAGATATAGATGTAAATCTCTAAGTTAGCTTTTGTTCCTCTGAGTAGATCTTTATAACTTTCAATTTCTGTTATCATGTAGAGTATATTATAAACCAGAGTTGAATCAAATATAGCTTTACATTTCTATCATGATACAAAAAGTCCATACCAATTCAAAATATTTGAGGCTTGTTGATATTTCATAACTACAGTTTTGTCACTATTGTGAATCTCAATGCAAACTCTGACATGCAGGTGGTCTTAGGCTACCCCTGTATAAATGTTCAAAAGAAGCAAGATAATTAAGGGGCCAGTTAAGGTAGACAGCAGTGTGATTTCCTTGTTGCTGCTGCCTTTCTCTTTCATGGATCCACTTTTCTAGCAGGGCCAAGGGGTTTCTAATGATGCCTGATTGGTTAACATAAAAACAGCATTGCTCTCCTAAGGCCTTACATAGGCCCCCTTGTTGAAGGAATGATAAACAGGGGAACCAATTGAACAAATTTTAGGTAAAGGCCCCTTTTATCCTGCAAAACTATTTTAGCAAGAAAGGAGAGTGATTTTTCTAAATGTGCAAAAGACTTTTCTAGGGCAGCAACATCTGCATCTGCTGCCATTTTCAAAGCACTATAGTTCTGATCTTTGAGTACAGATTTCTATATAAATTCTGAATGAGTTATATAGAAATAATCATTTTAAGACCATATAATACATCTTTGTTTCTACAAAAAGAAGGTCAAATGTCTTATCTTACTGCAGAACCATTTTAGTTAATAACTATATTAATTTACAGCTGAGGGGCCAGTTTCCTAGTGTATCAGTGGGCATTATAGGTAGACATTTTGTCCCCTATGCCAGGGAGTTTCTCTATGACTTAGCCTTTTTAACCTGTTTTGGGGCAAGGACAATGTACTCTCTTTTATAGCTGCTTCAAGCTGAAACAGGGCACAGTCAGAGCCCAACAAAGCTGAAGACTAGTCAAAAGTAAGGAGGAAATTTAAGCAATGGGACATTTATCAGAAGCATGTGGTTATCTGAAGCAGTTTTAGAGACAGGAAACAATAATGTTGCCTGGGCTCACCCACATCAGTCTTTAGCAAGTCCACAGCTGAGGTCATTTGGAGCAGGTTACAGTTAGCAACTGATGCTCAGATGTGTTTGTCAACTAAGTGGAAACCTGTTGAGACAAGTTCAAACTAGGAGCAGAACTTAAAATTTATGAACTTATTTGGAACTTTCAGGTCCCTAGTTTTAGTAATTAGGGAGGGGAGGAACTCCAAAGAGAAAAATACCATCCTCAGGAATAGACAGGTGGGGAAAACTATCTGGAGTTCTTTTGATCTCTATGAAGTGTATCCTAGTGTTATGATTTCTTTTGATCCTCTGAAGCTTATATGAATTCTCATTTTGTAAAAGGACATCAAAGTTTTTATAATATTACCAATCAGTATTGAAATCCAAATTGTAGAAAAGCAGATAATGTGTATCTAGAATCACACTTCTGAGTTCTTGCAAAGTTACAGATTTGGATTAATATTATGTACTTCTTTGTTGCTGTTTAGAGAGCCAGGTACAGATTGGACAGAGATGTCTTTGTACTGATGAGAAGTTTATGTTTACATTTGGAATACGACCAAAGAAAATATAAAATCGTGAGCTTGTGACTCAAATAGCACTCACATTAATGTTAAATTTTGAACTTTTGAAATTTTAATATAACAATATCATAGAAGGGGAAAGAAACAGTGTAGCTTGAAGTGTTCCAGTGTCAGGCCCAGCCCCGTATGGTCCAGACAAAAATCTCTCACCTGCTGTTCTGCAGGTGCTTATAAAATAGTCATTCAGAGGCTTAATATTATTTATAAATGCTTGGCCATTAGGTCAGGCTTATTACTGACTAGCTCTTACACTTAAATTAACCCATAATTCTTATTTATGTTTAGCCACATTGCTTGGTACCTTTTCTCAGTTAGACATTCTCATCTTGCTTTCTATGCTTCTGGGTGGTAGCTCTTGACTCGGGCCTTCCTCTTCCCAGAATTCTCATCTGCTTACCCCGCTATACTTCCTGCCTGTCTACTCGCCAATCAGCATTTTATTTATCAACCAACCAGAGTAACACTTATTCACAGCACACAGAATGACATCCCATAGCAAAACAGTATAAGAATTCTATTAATTTTGAAATCTGAACGTTTGAAATCTTAATATAACAATATTATAGAAGGAGAAAGTAATATGATGCATTTAAATAATCTATTTATATCTTTGTAGCTGGTATTTATATCTTGAATCATTTTATGAGACCCTCAAAGCCTGCCTAGACTTTTATATTCTCAAATCTTTATATATCTTAAAACATTTTAAACCCTCAAAATATGTATAGACTTTATATCTTAGAACATTTTCTTATCAAGAGACATAGTAGCTTTAGAAAAGTAAGGCTTGATTTTTATCTATAAAAATAGCTGATAAGTTGGCCATAGCCTAATAAATTTAAATATCTTCAATACACTTAAAAAAGTTTTAAAATCTCTCAATGTCTTCCTGCAATATCAAAAATAAAGTAGGAAGAAACATGGCATAACCACAATTTAGCTACAATGGTGCAAACAATCTAAAATTTAATATCTAGAATTCATTCACAATCCATTTTGGTTCTTTTATTCAGAGACTTGGATGATTTCTTTGGCCCCACCCTTGGTAGCATGTACATAGCTTGCCTTCAAGATATCAGTCTGTTCCATTTCACTGTGGCCAGTGCTTCTGGTGGCTATCACCTGGCAAAACTGTTAATAAGGTCAACCATTGCAGCTGCACTCTCTTTGGAACTCTCAGACTCCCAGCAGGCAAGAGAAATACACGAGGAGAGTCTCTGCTGAGTCATGTAGGATTAATGTTGTAAGCATTTCTTGAATAAACAATCAGAGAAACAGAAAAACTGATACACATAAGGAATCACATAGTTTCTCTCAGGCTAGGAAGGTCACACTGACTGGTTAGTGAGTAATGCTTGACCAAGCACATAGCCTGAGTGGTTAGCATTTCCAGACAGAGAATGACATTGAAATTCAGGACTTAACAATAACATTTACTTAGCTGAACCTTGAGTGGTTGGGGTACATACAGAAAGAGAATTACTGTAGAAGGTTATGTCTACCAAAGTTGCTTCATGTCTTACCTTGATTTATCAATAAACATCTGGGAACTTACTTTTGTGTACTGTCTGCAGGGGAACCTAGTCTGTTTTGAAATTGCTCTAAGGTATTAGTTAAATGTGTAAAAAACTGTTTTTGTAACTGAGAATACTGTTACTTTCCTGTGTCAGTTAAGAAAAATATTCTAGTATTATTTCTAATTATCAAAATTATACAGCTTACACAGAAATCATCTTGATCATCCACAGATATATGTGTGCCCAAATATGTAAAACACACTACCATTGGGCTGTGGAAAGAACCCCATAGCTGTTTTTTTCTAAGGAGGTAAGTTATGGCTTACCTCCACATGAGAAAGTTACAGACAAAAAACAACCAGTTTCCACAGCCAGTGATCCCACAGACTTTGCCTAGTGGGACTCCCAAACAGAGAGTTATTCGTCTGATGGGTCAATCTGTTAAATACTAGTTGTCACCTGCTGTATTCTCCCACAGCCTCCTGCATCTCAGAGCCTCTGAGAATGAGGAAATGTGTGGTTATCAAGTGTCTCCTAGGGAGCACAGCCTAAGATGTTTCATGTTCCAAGGAACCCCTTTTTTATCAGTTGTGGTGTAATGCTTCTGAGGAGTCTAAAACCTCCAACCCAAAAGGAAACAAATATTAAAGTTGCATGGTCTGTCACCTCAGGAGGTAAATCTTGTTAAGGTCTCTTCTGTTTGGGCCTAGAGGAGAAGTTGGACACAGCCACTGATCTAGAGTGATATATTGGTTTGAAATGTCAATTGAGTCTCCTGTCTATTCAGGTATTTGAATGTTTAATGGCCCCACCTGGTTATTTTACTATGAGTTCCTCTCTCTCTCTCTCTCTCTCTCTCTCTCTCTCTCTCTCTCTCTGTGTGTGTGTGTGTGTGTGTGTGTACGTGTGTGTGCGTTTCTGTGTGTCTTTCTATGTATTTTTGTCAGTTCTTTTTTCTTTATTCTCTAATAATTTCTCTGTTGTGTGAGCCTCCACACACCACTTAACCCTTTCCCTGCTTAAGACCTGTGCTCTATCACTGGAGGCCCAAATCCTTTTGGCTCAGACAGGTTTCCCAGAGAAATCCAAAGGACCTGACACTTCAACTCTGGAGTGTAGCATGAATCTTAAAAGGTCTTATTAATAAAATCAAACCTGAGGCCAGTTATTGGGGTGAACACTGGAAGATCAGAGAGAAAGAACAGTCCACAGCCAACCTCACCTTGCTAGTTCCTCAGCTGATCTTGTTTCCTCAGACTGGAAGCCTCTCAGTCCTCATCCAGAATGAATCTCAACTGAACTGTGCTGCTCAAAAGCCTGAAAGCTTAACCAGCCAAATGCTTCTTGTTTCTGGTCCTCACACCTTTTATACCTTTTTGCTATCTGCCATCACTCCCTGGGATTAAAGGCTCACTTTCTGGGATTAAAGGCATGAGTCACCATGCTTGGCTGTAGGATTGAACACATGGATTTCTGCCTCTGGAATGCTAGGATTAAAGGCGTGTGCTACCACTGCCTATCCTTTATGTTTAATATTGTGCCTCTTCTGTCTCTGATCCCAGATAAGTTTTTTAGGGTGCACAATATTTCAGGAAACATAATACCACCACATTCTCATTATGCAGTGACTGGGCAAATGACACAGGACTTGACAATTAACCCAAAAAATTACTTTTCAGGATTCCTTAAAGGTGTCTTTGCCCGTAGGAAGCAGGAAGTAATTTTAAGAAAAAGACGCCCACATTCCCCAGAAATGGGATGGGTAGTTTTTGGTCGCTTAATGAGTTTTGGGTATTGTCATTGTTTATGACAGTTGGTTACAAGTTGTTAATTGTTAATAGTCAGTAAAAAAGCTGAACAAGGAGATTAGATTCAGAGTTTTTGTTTTTTAAAAAAAGGAAAAAGAAGAGAATATAAATATGAGCTAGAACATTGACTCTACTCTGAGAAAAAAAAGATATTGAATTTACTCTAAGAAGAAAAAAAGGGAAGATATAAAAATGACAAAAGGTAGATTACTGAATCTATTATAAAAAAAAAACAAGAAAATATGGATATGATAAGATAAAAAGGGAGATTATGGAATCTACTTTTAAAAAGGAACTACTTGTTTTAAATAGGATAAGTAATGAAATTTTTTTGAGTTTATCAAATGTTACTGGACTGGACATTGCTATATATTAATGGAGTTTTTATCAGAATCTGTCAAATGTTAGTGGACTAGACATTGTTAATGTAATTTTTGACTGTATATATTGTATATACTTATTGGATATAATTTTTCTTGTGTTAGTTATAAGCTTTTATTAATTTTAGACAAAAAAGGGGAAACATGGTAGTATTGTGTTCCCTGAAATATTGTGCACCCTAATAAACTTATCTGGGATCAGAGACAGAAGAGGCACAATATTAAACATAAAGGATAGGCAGGGGTAGCACACGCCTTTAATCCTAGCATTCCAGAGGCAGAAATCCATGTGTTCAAGCATACAACCAAGCATAGTGACTCATGCCTTTAATCCCAGAAAGTGAGCCTTTAATCCCAGGGAGTGATGGCAGATAGCAAAAAGATATAAAGCGTGAGGACCAGAAACAAGAAGCATTTGGCTGGTTAAGCTTTTAGGTTTTGAGCAGCACAGTTCAGCTGAGAGCCATTTGGATATGAGGACACAGAGGCTTCCAGTCTGAGGAAACAAGATCAGCTGAGAAGTTGGCCAGGTGAGGTTAGCTGTGGCTTGTTCTGTCTCTCTGATCTTCCAGTGTTCACCCCAATACTTGGCCTCAGGTTTGTTTTTATTAATAAGAACTTTGAAGATTCATGCTACACTGGAGTGCTGACTTGTTTATTATCTCAACTCCTGCTCAGGGTCCAGGTCAAATTTGACCCCTGTGTGGAGGCAGAGAAGGGCAGGACTCTAATCCAGGAACCCTGCAAACTAAACAGAATGAACACAGGGAGAGGAAAATAGTTTTAGTAAGTGTGTTCATTCCCTCCACTAGCAGCCCTGGGGTAAGGGAAAAGAGGAAGTTCCACTCCTTCCTCTTTTATGATATGCCACCTTTTCAACCAATGATCTGTATAACTGCAAACTCAAAACCCACCATTTTCTGAAAAAGTAGGAAAATTTGCCCCAGCTAGGTCAGGGGATGGCTGCCGGATATTGCAGTCTATGTATAATGTAGTTACTTTCTGTCCAACACTGACCAAGGAGATTTGAAACCAATTTCTTTATGGCCTTTCTGGAAGGATTAAAGATAGCTGCCAAATTTTTTTTTGTCACACAGTTGGCTAAGGATATTAGAAAAAAAACTTTGTAAAAGTTAAAAAATATTGGATATAAATATGTCCCTGCTGCTGTAGTAGCTCAAGATTAGTTTTACAACAGAGAACTGATTGAAAGACAAGAACTTTTGCATAAACTGAAATCCAAAGTCACTTTCTCTGATGATGAAATACAGTTAAACTTACAAATACCCAGCAAAATTTTTCTGTATTGCCATCTGTCAGAAGAATAACCTCTAGTGCTGTGGGATATTCTACACACTGTGAATGTGGTGCTCTGACTGATTGGTAAATAAAACGCTGATTGGCCCGTAGCCATCAGGAAGTATAGGCAATGTAATCAGACAAGGAGAATTCTGGGAAGAGGAAGGCTGAGTCAGGAGATGCCATCCTGCCATCCAGGTAGCAGCATGTAATGGCACACAGGTAAAGTCATAGAATACATGGTGACACACAGATTAACAGAAATGGGCTGAGTTTAAGTGTAAAAGTTAGACAGTAGTAAGCTTGAGCTAATGGCCGAGCAGTTTTAATTAATATAAGTCTCTATGTGTTTACTTGGTTCTGAGTAGCTATGGGACCAGGCAGGACACAGGAAAATTTCTGACTACAATCTAGCTTAAAGCTTTCCCCAATCAAAAGATACAGTTGGACTGTCTCTCATATTGATAACAAATATTTCTGGGAGTATGCAGAAAACAACCCCCCTGGGGCTGGACCAACACCAATTTTCTATAATTGTACAATTAACTAATTGTTAAACTAACTAATTAATTGCTTAGTCTACTTCCATCCAGATTAAACAGTGCCCCAAGAGTGTGGAAACAAAGAGGAAAATTGCAGTCCCTATTGCCTGGCATGGAAAGAAAGGCATCCTGGCGTCCTGCTAGTCTCTCTGGAATACACCTCTCCTACCTGTGAAGAAACCTGGACCTCTGATTCTCTTGAGTCTAATTCTTCCAGAAAAACAGGTGTATACTGCTGTGGGATGTTCTGTATGGCAAATGTGTTGCTAATAAAACACTGATTGGCCAGTGGCTAGGCAGGAAGTATAGGCGGAACTAACAGAGAGAATTAAAGAGAACAGGAAGGTGGAGGGACACTCTGCCAACCACTGCCAGGACAAGCAGCATGTGAAGATGCTGGTAAGCTATGAGCCATGTGGCAAGGTATAGATTTATAGAAATGGATTAATTTAAGCTATAAGGACAGTTAGCGAGAAGCCTGCCACGGCCATACAGTTTGTAAGCAATATAAGTCTCTGTGTTTACTTGGTTGGGTCTGAGCGGCTGTGGGACTGGCAGGTGAGAGAGATTAGTCCTGACTGTGGACCAGGCAGGAAAACTCTAGCCACAAATGTTGCCAGAACGTGGGGCAGGAATTTCCACTTAAAACCTGAGAAAGCGTAAAAAGAAGATTCTAAAACGGAGCTAAAAACAGCTTCCTCATTATCTCTCTCAAATGAGTGGCAGCTTGCTGGTTTGAGCTACTTGTGGGTTCCTGGCGTGTGCACTCGACCTGCAGTATGGCGGGAATGAGGCCTCTGCAAGTGGCACATTAAGCTGCCTCATGGATTTAGCCTTTGCTAGTACAAAACAAAAAAAGAGGTTTCTGGGCTACAGGCTGCTTTGATAGAAACAGAGACCCACTAAGGCTCCCAGAGCTAGTGGTAAACGTATCACCGCCATGTTGGGAAGCTGAGGTGGGCGGAGCCAGCAGCCACAGCACTGTTTCAGTCTTAGAATGCTGCAGTTTAAAACAATTGATTCACAATAAGACAGATTCAGATGGAACAAGAATTTAAATGCTTTAAAATGTGTGTAAAAATGTACGTAGGCTTCAAAGAGAGATAAAAAGGAATATATACAGTTATATAAAGAAATAGATAGTTTTGAAAAATGAAGTCTTTAAAGAGACAGTAAAGGTAGTATAAAATATAAGCCACATAAAGATGGATATCACACAGAGAATCTACATTGTGTTGTCTTTGAGATTCTTAACTGCAGAGAGATATTTGATTGTAAAGGAAGCCGAGTTAAACCAATATGTATATTTTAAAGATACCTTGACTTCAAAATCTGGATGTAAGGATACGTTGCTTTGGAAAGGAGGCTCTGATTTTGTTTCCACAGAAAGCCAGAGGCTATGGATTTGTTCCAGATTAAGATACATCAGATTTGACCAGCCAAGACTGTAGTGGGTAGCCATTCCAGCTTTGGTCTGGAAGTTCCAACCCCCAATAAGGCTTCTGTAACTATCACGCCCACAAGGCGGGGCCAAGGGAGGGCCTGAAGACCTGAGATTGGGACGTGCGGCGCTCTCTTGTTTCCTGGACCTGGACGCGAGAGGTAGACCGAGGAGAGTTCTCCAGAGAACACCGCCGGACTGTGCTGCGTCTTTTCCAGAACCTGCCACCTACTTATCCCTTCATTTGTAAGTTACCCACTAAATAAATCTTCTTATAACTATGTGGAGTGGCCTTAGTAATTACACCAATAAAGACCACCTGAAAGGTCTCCGATGACACCAAGGCTCAGATGATCCAACATCTAGAACTATTTCAAGGCAACTGGCTCAGATGATACACCCTCACAGACTACTCCATATTCCTAAAATTTTCTTTGTGTCCCCATAAGATACAGTGCCCCCCTCCAGCAGGAAGTAGTAAGAGAAGCTATGCCCAAATTCCCAAATTATATGTAATTTACTCTAAGGTTAAAACCTTCCTTTTTGAGAAAAAAAAGGAGGAAGTGCTGTGGGATGTTCTGTATGGCAAATGTGTTGCTAATAAAACACTGATTGGCCAGTGGCTAGGCAGGAAGTATAGGCGGGACTAACAGAGAGAATTAAAAAGAACAGGAAGGCAGAGGGAATCTCTGCCAGCCACCACCAGGAAAACAGCATGTAAAGATGCCGTTAAGCCACGAGCCATGTGGCAAGGTATAGATTTATAGAAATGGATTAATTTAAGCTATAAGAACAGTTAGCAAGAAGCCTGCCATGGCCATACAGTTTGTAAGCAATATAAGTCTCTGTGTTTACTTGGTTGGGTCTGAGCGGCTGTGGGACTGGCAGGTGAGAGAGATTAGTCCTGACTGTGGACCAGGCAGGAAAACTCTAGCCACAGTATACTGCCTTGTACCTGAAATATGCATTCCTCAACCTCTCACTGGAAAAGTGACTCAAGCCATTTTTGCTTTTATGTATATAGACTCAGAGGGAGGTTACAGTAAAAAAATTTACATATACTAGGTTCTGCCAGGATTTAAAAATTCTCCAACTCTCTTTGATGAGACACAAAATGCTGACATTTTGCCTTTCCTTCAGAGGTTTTTCAGGACAATACTCTTATAATATGTAAATAATCTCTTCATCTAAAACTAAAATAAATTTTATAAAAGGAATACTGGGGGTCTCTTACTAGAGTTGTAGAACTTGGGCTACAGAATGTCTGCTAAGAAAGCCCAACATCAGAGGCTACCTAACTTGACTACCAGCTGAGGGGCGAGAGAAGGAGCTGGTCACAGAGTAGAATTGCAGCCATCTTCAGATTCTAACTCCAAAGATAAAGAGAAATTTTCAAGATCTAAGTCTTGCTGTCTGTAGACATCAGAGTTTGTAGGAATAATAAGACCTTTATACACCAGCACAAAGGGTCATTACACCCTAATCTATACTGAAACTAAACAAAAGGCATTTCTTTTTTCTTTAAAAGTAGATCTGATTTCAGCTCCAGCCCTAACACTTCCAGATGTTTCAAAACCTTCTGACCCGTTTGTCAACAACAAAACAAAAAACAAAAAACCAAAAACAAACAAAAAAACATTGTAAAAGGCATTTTAACCCAAACTTTTGGGCCATGGAAATGCCCCATAATATACTTGTTCAAAAGTTTGCTCACTGTAGCCACAAGATGGCCCATGTGTCTAAGAACTGTAATAGCTACTGTTAGTCTAAAAAACAAACAAACAAATTAACTCTGGGTCAGAATCATTTACTTACAGCACTCCAGGCAATTGAGAACTTCCTCTAAGGAGCACCAGGACAATGGCTGTCTGATTCCTGTGTGGCCCTATTCCCGGTCCACTCTCCACTCTGGTTTGAGAAACTCTTTGCTGTCAATCCTTCTACCCTCTTGCCAGATGATCCATAGGTGTTCATTCACGACTATCTGAAGATGAACGATGAAACAAGTAGCTGAAGCAGTTACTTTAACTGAAATGATTTGACCCATATTGAGGTATCTTACCCCAGAGATCAGAATTGATCATATGCCTCAGGCTCTAAAATGGGGAAAAGGAAAGTCTATCAGTCCATACTTTTACTATAGCATATATCCAGTTTGAGCTATAGAGAAAGAGAATTTCTTACTTCTGGGAAAAATGAAAATAAAAATAAAACAAACAAGCAAAAATCCTGGGCCTTCTAGAGGCTATTTGGCTTCTCCTATGAATTACTGTTATCCACTGCCCAGGATATCAAAACATGACTCCACTAAGGCAAGTAGAGTGGTAACTGGGCTGCTGATGTTTTCTGTCCAACAAGTGGCCGTAAGGCCACTGGGGCCTATTGATATTCTGGTGACACATCCTGTGCTAGTATTGCCTGAGATTCATTGATACAACCAAATTAAAACAGAGAATGTAAGAAAATAGGCAGCTCAAATGCACAAGATTGGTGGAGGACACCAGAGAGAAATATCAATCTTCAATAAACAATTGGCAGGACTCTGGCAATTGTCTTCATCTGGCTACATACCTGGGGTCCACAGAACTTCTGGAGTTCCTTAGACCAAGGTATGCTATTTCTAGACTAGAAATCCTAGTACATGATGTTTCAGCAAGATGCCAGGTTTGTACTCAAGTAAATCCATAACAGAGAGTTCTTATTCAGTATGGGATCTGAAGGGGAGGCCAACATCTGACAAATTCTGGAAAACTGTCTTCACTGGGATCCAGTCTGCCAGGATAGATGTATTTGTTTCTTTACAGAAATATTTTTTCAGGATGGGTAGAAGTGTTCTCCATTGAGACTGAAACTGCTCAAATAGTTTAAAAGCTTCTCTAGGAACTGGTTCCCTGATTTGCCCCATCCCCAGCAATAGGGTCTGACAATGACCTGGCTTTCATATCCAAAATTTATCAATTAACAGCTAAAGCTTTAACATAGATTAAAGACTTCAGTCTGCGTATAGTTTTAAACATTCTGGGCAAAACAAAACCCTCATTAGAATCCAGGGAAGGGTGGATAGACCTCCTGCCTTTGCTTCATTTTATGCTTCCTGCAAGCCATATATCCAGGTGTTTTAAACACTATGGGATTGTTTTTTGAAGACCTCCCACATTGCTTCCCCAGCTTAGGGACAAGCAGTTGGCAGAATTCTCTATTACTTTCTCAATACAATACAGGTCCTTTGGTCCTCTATAAAGGCTAGTAATTGAATTATTTGAGAAATTCAGATAAACTCTGAGTTCACCAATACTTTTTACTTGTTCTAGCCCAGTGAGACTGGATCTGGATCAAGCATTGCACCAAATAGGCATTGGAAACAACCTGAAAGGAACCCTTCTTGAATCCAGCTGGAGCCAACTTGAAAAGTGAGTCTCTCCATTCCTATGGCTTTGATGGTATCTGGCATTACATTGTAGAGTCAATACACCAAGCACAAGTAGAAGACACATATAAGGATGGTAAATGTACTGTCTCCAAGCTATGGGCACATTAAAATTGTTTCATCAGTTCCTAGGCCCTCCACTTCCTGCACCTTTAACTCCTCCTAAGTCTTATGTTTTGTATTATAGGTATGAGTTCATAATATTATGGTGGATCATGGTCCAACCCACCACTCTCAGGCCTGGACCTGGGAACTGAGGAAGGCTGATATGATAGAGATTGTAGCTAGCACAACTACAGACAAAAACCTTATATACCTTTTGGCCTTTAATATTTTTCTGCCAGAAATCAGCCATGATTGCTGGTTGTATTTAAACCCCTAGCCCCTGTACTATACAAGGATAGAATAGTATCCAGACTGTCAGCCCACGGATTGACAAAACTTATTGTGACTAGGGGCAGCCCAAGTTAATTTTAGAGAGTTGTAAGGGGCTGAATCTTATCTAATATCCAAAGCTTTTAACTTAGGCACTTCCCCGTATTCTTCTTCCTCTTTATATTAAACAGATTTTTTCTCATAAATTATAATTTCCTCACCCTCTACTAATCTCTTTTTCTCCCCATCTCCTTTCCTGTCTTGATCTATTCCCTTTCAGTCTATCATTAGAAAAGAAAAGGTTTCTAGGAGGTAACAAAAAAAACAACAAAATAAAATATATTTTGATAAAACAAAAATCATCATATTGAAGTTGTGCAAGACAAGCCAACATAAAAATAAAGAGCCCCAAGAGAAGGCATAAAAATCTGAGACCCACTCATTTACACATTCAGAAGTCCATAAAATACTAATCTGAAAGCTACAGTATTATGCAGAGGACCGGGTGTGAACTATATAGGCCCTGTGGCTGCTGCTTCAGTCTCTGTGAGCTTGATCATTTGCCTTTGAGAGCCTTGTTTTCCTGGTGTCTTCTATCCCTTGTGTCCCCTCCACTCCTTCTGTTTCCTCTTTCACTGAGATCCCTGGTCTCTGAGGGGATAAAATTGATGGAGACAGGAGACATCTTAGTTTGTAACTTCCACAAGGTGTATGAAACCACTTCCCTGACATATTTTGCATGCAGGAAATGTTGTAGATCAAAGGTTTTGCAGTTGGGTTGGTATTTACTTTTCTCTTTTGGTAGCCTTCAGAGTGCCTTTCTGTGTTACAGACACTAGAACAAGGGAGGAAAGGTTCTATGTAGACACCAATTCATCCTGTCCATGCTCAGTGAGTTGTGTAGGTGTTGTCTTTAGCAACAGGGTCTTGTTGCCAGTTTGTAGAAAGCAATTGATTGTCTTGGCAATCAGTTATTTTTAGATTTCCATGGATCTCTTTTGGCCAACAACTCCATTGGTTGAAACCCAGTCCTGGCACTGGAAATTTCATTTGGTGATAAAAGATGGGTAGTGTAGCTGGAATTTTTCTCGAGTCCTGCCAAGCCTGTAGCTGCTCAGACCCAAATAAACACAAAAAGGCTTACATTAATTAAAACTGTATGGCCTAATGGCTCAGTCTTCTTACTAGCTAGATCTTACATCTTAAACTAACCCATAGTTCTTATGTATGTTTAGCCCATAGCTTGGTGCCTTTTCCCAGTTCTGTCTTCATATCTTGCTTCCTCTGTGTCTGCCTGGCAATTGTTCTGTCTCCCTCATTATTTGAAGACTTCAGTAGGATTACTTTCACATATTATAGGAAGTTTCCACTGCACTAGGTTTTCATAATGCTGCTCAAATGCTCTTCAATTCTAAATGTCTGTCCCCTCATTCCCTCCTTCAATCTCATCTCCTCTCCTCATTCTCCCACCTGGTATTCCCTTCTTATCCTCCTTCAACCTCTAGCTCCATTATACCCACAAAACCTATTTTTCCCTCCCAGAGAGACTGGAACTGGAGTTATGAATGGTTCTGAGCTACCATTTGAGTGCTGGGAGTAAAACCTGGGTCCTCTAGAAGAGAAACCACTGCTCTTAACCATTGACTCACCTCTCTCATCCATACAAAATTATTTTTAATGCAAAGAATTCCATAAACATCTTAAATAATTATATTCATAACATAAATTGTGATACTGATTTTAGAGGAATGTTACTACATTTCCAATTAAATTAGAATATCTTGGTATGTAGTTTAATAAACTGGAACTCAAATATGCTTACTTCTCTGATAAGCTACCTAATTAGAATTACTATAGCCAAACAAATTAATATTTCTTGTAACTTCAGTATATTATTACAACTTGGAATTTGATGTGCAGATAAAACAATAAGTATTCTCATTTTCTGTATATGATTTTCATACATTTCAGCCTTGCTATGGCTTGCATATGGAGACACCATCATACTCTCACATGTAATGGTTTTTGTCCTGTTGTTACAACTACTGTGGATTCATATGTGTAACTGTACTGATGTGCTCAGAAAACATGTTTTACTTGTCCTCAACCATTGCCTCACCTCATTGTTCTTAATGGGAGAGTAATGTTTTGTGTATATGTTGACTTTCTTTCCTTTAAAATGATAGTGAGGAATAGTAGAACAACATTACATAGTAGTTTATTTTCACTTTCTGAAGTCACTCAAAAAATTATCCACATTGAGTATATTTACATTCACATGAACAATACACTAATGATTCATTCATTTATTTCCTCACACATCCAGTAGTTTGTAGTGTATTTATTTTTATGTTTTACATCCCAACCAAAGTTTCATCTCCCTCATCTCCTCCCAGTTTCTCCCCCAATTCCCCCCTTAAACCCCATCTACTCCTCCTTCTCCACTGTTTCTCTTCAAATACAGGTAGGCCTCCAACCTATATCAGTCAGCCAAGGTATACCATGTTACAGTGAGACTAGACTCCTCCTCTTCTATTAAGGGGATAAGGCAATTCTGTAGGAGCAATGGGTCCCGAAAGCAGGTACCAGAGTCAATTCCTACTCTTACTAGTAGGAGTTTCACAAGAAGATCATATCACACAACTGTAATGTATATGCAGAGTGCCTAGGTCAGTCCCATGCAGGCTTCCTGGTTGTCAGTTCAGTCTCTGTGAGCCCCTGTGAGCCCAAATTAGATGGTTTTGCAGTTTTTGTTTCTTGGTTTTTTTTTTATTTTTTCTTTTCTATTTTTATTCTTGGATCCTTGACCTCTCTTGTGCCTACAATCCTTCCTCCCCCTCTTCCATAGGCTTTTTTTTTCTTTTTTCTTTTTTTTTTTGGTTTTTCGAGACAGGGTTTCTCTGTGTAGCTTTGCACCTTTCCTGGAGCTCACTTGGTAGCCCAGGCTGGCCTCAAACTCACAGATTTCCGCCTGCCTCTGCCTCCCGAGTGCTGGGATTAAAGGTGTGCGCCACCAACGCCCGGCTTCCATAGGCTTTCTACAGTTTCACTTAATGTTTGTCAGTGGGTCTCTACATCTGTTTCCATCATTTGCTGATGGAAGCCTTTCTGATGACAGGTGAACGAGGCACTGAGAATAGCAGAATATCATTAAGAATAATTTCATTGACTTTTTTCCATTTGGGTTTGATTCCATCCTAAGTCTTTGGAGTAACCCACTATTGGGAATTGGTTCTAAGAGGTGATCTTCCTCTCAGAGTATAGGTACACTGCTGTGCCAGTCATTAGTTGGTGCCAGTCACTGCTACAATTTCTGTGCCATCTTTCCCCTAGCATTTCTTATAAGCAGGACAAATTGTAGGTTGAAGGTTTTGTGGTTGGGTTGGTGTCCCATTCCCTCCACTGGAAGTCTTGCCTGGTTACAGGAGATGGCTTGTTCAGGATCTAAATCCTCCATTGTTTTGAGTTTTACCTAGAGTCATCCATTTAGATTCCTGGGAGTTTCCATTGCTCTGGTTTCTACCTCATCCTAGAGATGTTCCAGATTCTACTTGTCTCTCCCAGTACTCTCCCCACCATCTACCCCCACCAGATTCCTCATGTTTCCATCTTCTCTTCTCCTTCCATCTCCTTCCCTTGTTCAGGGGCAATCTCCATTCTATTTCCCCAGAACAGTGAGACTCAATCATCCCCTCCCCTCATTCTATGAATTCCTGTTTGTTACATTGCTTCTCTGGGTCTGTGGGCTGTAGCATGTTTCTCCTTTGCTTTATGGCTAATATCCACTTATGAGTGAGTTCATGCCATGTTTGTCTTTCCCAGTCTGGGTTCCCTCACCTAAAGTGATCTTTTCAAGTTTCATTCATTTGCCTGAAAATTTTCTAATGTCATTGTTTTTAACAGCTGAGTAATACTCCATTGTGAAAATTTACCACATTTTCTTTATCCATTCTTTGGTTGAGGAACATCTATGTTGTTTCCAGTTTCTGGCTGTTAGGAAAAAAATGCTGCTATGAACATAGCTGTACAAGTGCCCTTGTGGTATGATAAAATGTCCTTTGAATATACTCCCCAGAGAGGTATATCTCAGTCTTGGGGTAGATTGATTCCCAATTTTCTGAAATCCACCATATTGATTTGCAAAGTGACTGAACATATTTGCATTTTGAAAAGCAGTGGGGAAGTGTTCCCCTTGCTCTACCTCATCTACAAACTGAGCTGTCACCTGTGTTTTTGATCTTAGCCATTTTGACTGATGTAAGAAGGAATCTTAATGCTTAATCTTTGATTAGCATTTCCCAGATGATAGAGGATGTTGAACATTTCTTTAAGTGATTTTCAACCATTTGATATTCATCTGTTGAGAATTTTGTTTGGATATGTACTCCATTTTCAAATTGGCTCATTTGATTTTTTGATACCTATTTTATTGAGCTCTTTATATATTTTGGATATTGATTCCCTGTCAGATGTGGGGTTGTTAAAGATCTTTTCTCATCCTGTTGGCTACCATTTTGTCCTTTCCTGTACAGAAGCTGTCTGTTTTTATGCCAATGCCATGCAGTTTTTTATTATTATACCTCTGCAATACAGGTTGAGATCAGGAATGGTGATGGCTCTGGAAGTTATTTTATTGTGCAGGATTGATTTAGCTATCTTAGGATTTTTGTTTTTTTATATTATGTTGAGAATTATTTGTTCAAAGTCTGTCAATACTTGTGTTGAAATTTTAATGGGGATTGCATTGAATCTGTAGATTTCTTTTGGTAAAATGGCATTATTTTTTTTACTCTGTTAATCCTCCTGATCCCTGAACATCTTTTCTTTCTTCAAAGACTTGAAGTTCTTGTCAAGCAGATCTTTCACTTGCTTGGTTAGAGTTACACCATGATATTTCATATTATTTCAGGCTATTGCAAAGGGTGTTGATTCCCTGATTCCTTTCTCAACTCATTTATCAATGTAGATTAGAGAGCTACTTTTTTTGAGTTAATCTTGTATCCAACCACTTGACTAAATCTCTTTTATCACCTGTGTGAGCTCCTTTCTAGAATTTTGGGGTTTGCTTATGCATACTTTCACATCATTTGCCAATAATGCTATTCTGACTTCTTCCTTTCCTATTTGTATCCCATTGATATACTTTAGCTGTCATATTGCTCTATTACTCTAGCTAGACATTCAAGTAATATATTGAATAGGTACAGAGAGTGTGGACAACCTTGTCGTACCCATAATTTTAGTGGAATTACTTTGAGGGTTCTCGCCATTTAATTTGATGTTGGCAATTGGCTTGCTGTATATTACTTTTTTTTAGGTATGTCTTTTATATCCCTGATCTTTCCTAGACTTTTATTGTGAAAGGGTGTTGGATTTTGTACAAGAATTTTTCAGCATCTAATGAGATGATCATATCGTGTTTTATTTCAGTTTGTATATATGGTGGATTACAATTACAGCTTCTCATATGTTGAACCTTCCCTTAATCTCTGGAATGAAGCCTACTCAATAATTATGGATAATTTTTTTGACCTGCGCCTGGATTAAATTTGACAGTAATTTTTTAAAATATTTTTACACCAATATTCATGAGAGGAATTGGTTTATAATTCTCTGTCTTTTGGGGGCTTGGTATCAGAGTGACTTTTGCCTCATACAAAGAATTTGGCAATTTTCCTTTTGTTTCTATTCTGTGGGAAAATTTGAGGATTATTGATGTTACCTCTTCTTTTAAAGTTTGATCAATTTCTGCTCTCCAATCATCTGGCCCTTGGTTTTTTTTTGGAGGGACCGGGAGACTGTTAATGACTATTTCTATTTCCTTACATATTGAAGGTGTATTTAAACTATTTATCTGATTTTGTTTTAACTTTATTAAGTGGTATCTATTAAGAAATTTGTCCATTTCTTTCAGTTGTTCCAATTTTGTGGAGTACAGTTTTTTGAAGTATGACCTAATGATTCTCAGAATTTCCTGAGAGTCTCTTGTTATGTCCCCATTTTCATTTCTGATTTCGTTAATTTGGAAAATGTCTCTCAGCCTTTTACTTCATTTAGAAAAGCTTTTATCTATTTTGCTGAAATTCTTGAAGAAACAAATCTTCCTTGTCAAATTGAGTCCATTGATGACTAGTGCTTGTTAATTCATGTTATTTGCTGTTGTTGTTGTTGTTGGTGGTGGTGTGTTTGTGTGTGTATGTGTGTGTGTGTTTCTGTGTGTGTTTACCTTCTTTGTGCTTTGCTGTTTTCATAGTTGAGGTAACTTCTTAGCTTGTGGTTTTGCCTCTATTATCCTCTATAGAGGTGGATTTGTGGATAGATATTGATTAAATTTGATTTTTAATGAAATTTCTTGTTTCTCCATCTATGGTGATTGAAAGTTTTGTTGGGAATAGTAGTCTGGTCTAGTATCCATGGTCTCTTAGAGTCTGAAAGATCTGTCTGGATTTTTCTGGCTTTTAGTATCTTCATTGAGACATCAGGTATAATGCTGATAGGGTCCGCCTTTATATATATTGGCTTTTTCCTTTGCAGCCTTTAATATTCCTTCTTTATCCTGTATGTTTAGTTTTTTGATTATTATATGGTGAGGGAACTTTTCTCCAGTCTATATGCTATTTTGAAAGCTTCTTGTACTTTTATAGTTATTTCTTTCTTCCATGATTTTTGTTGAATGTATTTGTATTTTCTGGTCTTTTCAGCAGTAATTCTTTTCCTTCTTCTATTCCTATAAATTTTAGGGTTAGTCTTTTCATAGTGTCCCAGATATCCTGCATGTTTTGGGCTAGGAATTTTCTTTTGTATTTAACATTTTCTTTGACTGATGAATCTATTTCCTCTCACATATCGTCGGTGTAGGAAATTCTCTTCCATCTCTTATGTCATGTTGGTGATGCTAATATCTGCAGTTCTTGTTTGTTTACCCAGTTTTTTTTATTTCCTGAATCCTTTAGTTTTTGTTTTCTTTATTAATTCTATTTCCATTTTTTAGGTCTTGAAAAGTTTTACTTGTTTCCAGCAACTGTTTTATTGTTTTTTTCTTAATTTTTTGGACATTCTTTAAGAGATTTATATATAGCCAGGTGGGGTGGTGCATGCTTTTAATCCGAGCACTCAGGAGACAAAGGAAGGGAGAATCTCTGTGAGTTTGAGGACAGACTGGTCTACAGGGCAAGTTCCAGGACAGGCTCCAAAGCTACACAGGAAAAACCTGTCTCAAAAACAAAAGAGATTCATTTATTTCCTCCATTTTCTGGTTGTCTTTTCCTCTGTTTATTTAATGTATCTTTTCATTTCCTATTTAAAAATTTCTATAAGCTTCATAAAGTTATTTTTAAGGTCATTTTTGGTGCTTCAGTTGCTTTGGAATAGAGCATATAATAACCACATGGGTCCTGTAAGTACAATTAAGTATCTTCTCTGATTTATACAACAGATTTTAGGAAGAAATTCACCTATTTTTGAGAATAAATTTTTATTTCCCAACAATTGTGTAGGACACAATCAACTATAAATAAGAGAGAAATGTTTGATAAAATATATAGGATCTTTTTTATTTTTTCAAGAGCAAAACAAAGAGAAAAAATCAAGTGGATGTCCAAGTGTCATTCTAAAAACAGCAAAAGAGATCATTAGAAATTAGGCTTCAAACATGATAATATTAAATCAGACTAATTGTGTTTATGTACTTAACATTTGTTTTAGAGACCCATTCATATGGTAACACAAGTTCTGTTATTGTGTTGTCTGAGAATATGAAATATAAACAACCAAGAAAGAAATTAAGCAGAGAATTAGACACAACACATTTTTAATGAATGTACATTTATGTGTAGATAAATTAAGGAAATAATCAGTATCACAGAAACCTTTGAACATCTGTGCAATTTATGCCTACATAATCCATGTCTTGTCTTTAAAAGTATTCCAGTTACCTAAACTAGAAAGATCACATCAATGGGAACTGTTGAGCCATATACTGGTGAGATTTAAATACCAATAAAGGAGGAATTGCAAATTCTCTCACCTTGCCTTTCAAGAAAACAGTTTCTCTCCAACTTCCAAAACTCTAGAGCTATGTAATAAGGCTTTGCCTAATTTGAGTCAATATTTTTTTCCTTCAAACTCTTCTGACCCTTCCCTCAGATATTTCTCATATCTTTTTCTGATATTTTTGGACTCCTGTGCAATCTCTACTCTGGGATGTTGTTCTGTAGTTGTTTCTGTGGGTTTTCTTGTGATGTCCTTGACCCCCTCTGGCTCATATATTCATTCCTTCTTTTCTTCAGCAGGATTCTCTGAGTCCTACCTAGTGTTTTGTTGTAGGTCTCTTCATCTCTTCCCATAAGTAACTGGATGAAGCTTTTGTAATAACAATTGGGTTAGACACAATCCATGAGTATAGTAGAATTTTTTTAGGTATCATTATGTTCAATTTTTTTTCTGTTGTTCTATCCTTTATCTCTGGTCCATCCAGCCTCTGGGTCTTGGTGCTCTAGGCAGTGTCAGGAGTGAGCTCACTCTTGTGTCATTTGTATCAGGCTGCACCAGTCATTGGTTTCCCACTACCACAGACTCCATGCTACCCTTACCCCAGGCACAACCCACAGGCAGGACAGAATGTGTGTCAAAAGTTTTGGGTCTGGGTTGGTGTCCCAATCCCTTTACTAGAAGTCTTGCCTAGTCAAATGTGATCCCAGTTCAGACTAGGTATCCATTTTTTGCTAGGAGTCTTGCACGGGTTCATCCTTGTAGAATCCCTGCAGTTTTCCTATCACCAGCTTTTTACCTGAGCCCAGAATTTCACCCCCAGCCTTCTAGTCATCTCTTTCAGTACCCTCCCTCTCCACCTCCCAAAAGAATTATTCATGTTTACCCAGTTTACCCAGGAGATCTCTTCTATTTCCCCTTCCCAGGGAGGTTTATACATGCCCACGTGGGCTCTCTTTGTTACATAGCATTTCTGGGGCTGTGGATGTAACATGGTTATCCTTTACTTTACATCTCATAGCCACTTACAAGTTTTGTCTTTCTGACTCTGGGTCAACTCACTCAGGATGTTTTTTCTTCTTTTTTCCCTTGTCCAAAATCCCATTTTATTCTGCACATTGGTTGTTCAAAATTATATATCCATTATTGTCATATTAAAACAATAATTGTTGGCTTTTGTAGAGGCAGAAGTATTTATTGTACAATAAAGAGCAGAAAATTCATCTCTATAAACACCAAATTTACATCTTTGCTATTTATAATAGAAGAGCAGACATATTTTTGCATAGACTTTCTGGTAAGGTAGTGACTGCAGTCCTGGAGATGTTTGGGATCACTATCACTTATGTTGAGAGTCATGATAGGAGAAGGGGGAGTAGTTTTGATGGCTGTGACAGTGATATTGCTAGATCATGTAGTCACATTGGTAGAAATAGTGACTATGATGTTGTAATGGTAGTTGCTGAAGATTATGGGTACAATGATTGGTCTGGAGAGGAAATGGTGATGGGCATGACATTGCTGAGGAAGGGGTGATGCTGGCAAAGATGGTAATTGTTACTGTTGTGATAGTGATGCAAGGGTGGTAGAAATGATGGTAGAATTGGTAGAAATATGGTTGGGATGGTGATCAATGTATCATGGTGGCCATGCCTAGGTTGTAGTATTTAGATGTCTTGATAGTAGTGCTGATGCAAGTCCTGACATCTTTGGTGGGGAGTGATGTTAAATTGAATGTAAAGCAATAACAATCACGTGTGCAAAACTATTGCCATTATCTCATGCATGTGAAATAATGTCATATGTAATTTATTCTTCATAATGACACTATGGCATGGATACTACAATTATCCTCAGTTTGACCATTAAGAGCAAAGTACAAAGAGATTACTTCATTTTGCCCAAGGTCACACAGCTAGGTGGTCCTGGAAATTATATTCTGAACCAGGCATTTTGCTTTTGGTTCTTTATATTTCTCTTTTTCTCTTCCTTCTTTACATCCTTCCTTCCTTCCTTCCTTCCTTCCTTCCTTCCTTCCTTCCTTCCTTCCTCCCTCCCTCCTTACCTGCATCCCTCCCTCCCTCCCACCCCTCTTTCTTTCTTTCTTTCTTTCTTTCTTTCTTTCTTTCTTTCTTTCTTTCTTTCTTTCTTTCTTTCTTATCTTTATATATGTATGTATGTAAATTAAATTTATTCATTTATTTTACATCCTACCTGCAGTTTCCCTTACTTACTATTCTCCAATTATCTCCCCATAACTCACCTCTGCCCCCCTCAAATCTACTCCTTCACTGTTTCTGTTCGAAAAATTATTAGCCTCCTATGGGTATCAACAGAGCATGGCATATCGAATTGAGGTAGGACTATGTTCTTCCCCTAATATTAAGGCTTGGTCAGGCAACCCTGTATGAGAAACAGGTTCCCAAGACTTTCCAAAGTACCCAAAACAGGCCCTATTCCTATGGCTATGAGTTTCACAAGTAGACCATGTTACAAAACAGTCACACATTTGTAGAGACCTTAGGATCTCATCATGAGGGCTCCATTCCTGTTGTTCCAGTGTCTGTGAGCTCTTATGTGCCCAGGATAGTTATCTCTGTTGGTTCCTTTTTGATGACCTTGAGCCCCCTGGCTCTCATAATCTTTCCATGCTCATTTCAACATGATTCCCAATGCAGACATTAGTGCTTGGCTGTGAATCTCTGCATCTACTTCAATTACTTACTAGATGAAGGCTTTCCAATGACAACTAGGGTAGTGACCAATCTGATTACAGGAAATGAATAGTTCAGGCTACCTATCACTCTTCCTGTGAGTCTTATCTGGGCATGGCTTGTAGATTCCTGAGAGTTTCCATTATACCATGATTCTACCTTATCCCCAAATACATCCCTATCAAGACATCTCTTTTGTTACTCATACCCCAACTGGATCACTCATGTTCCATTTCCCACTCATCCCTAGTTTACTCAGGAGATCCTTCCTAGGAAAATCTATGCATCTCAGTTCTCTGTTTGGATCTCCTTATTACCTAGCCTCTCTGGGACTGTGGATTGGAACCTGGTTATCCTTTACTTTAGTGCTAATATCCACTTATGAGCAATTAAATACCATTTTTGTCATTCTGGATTTGGGTTATCGAACTCAGGACGATTTTTTTTCTAGATCCATCCATTTGCCTTCAAATATCATGATGTCAATGTTTTTACAGGTGAGTAATATTGTATTATGTAAATATACCACCACGTACCTATGGACATCTGATTTTTTACGGTGGAGTCAAAAATGTACATTGCATCAAATAAGGCATCTTTTACAAATGGTGCTAGCATAACTGGATGTCAGGATGTAGATGACAGCAAATGTATCCATATTTTTGACTCTGCACAAAACTCATGTCCAAGTGGATCAAAGACCTCAACATAAATCCAGTTACACTGAACCTGATTAGAAGAGAAAGTGAGAAAATACGTTGAATACATTGGCACAGGAAACAACTCTTTGATTATAAGACTAGTAGCACAGACACTAAGATTAATAATTAATAAGTGGGATCTCATAAAACTGAAGAGCTTGTCTAAGGCAAAGGACACTGTCCATAAAACAAAATACCAGACTAAACAATGGCAAAATATCTTCACTAACCCCATATCCAGAAGAGGGCTGATTTCCAAAATATATAATTAACTCAAGAATCTAGACATCGGAAAACTAAATAATCCAATAGAAAAGTGGGGTAGAGACCTAAACAGAGAATTCTCAAGAGAAAAATCTCAAATGGCAGGGAAACACTTAAATAAATATTCAATATGGTTACCCACCAGGGAAATGTAAATCAAAATGACTCTGAGATTTTATCTTACACTTGGCAAAATGGCTAAGACTTAAATCCCAAGTGGTAGCTCATGCTGGAGAGAATGTAGAACAAGAACACTCTTCTAACTGTGAGGTGGTGGCCCATGCCTTTAATCCCAGTGCTTGGGAGGCAGAGCCAGGCAGATCTCTGTGATTTCCAGGCCAGCCTGTTTTACAGAGCGAGATTTAGGACAGGCACAAAAACTACACAGAGAAACCCTGCCTCAAAAACCCACACACATGAAAAAAGAACACTCTTCTATTGCTGGTGGGAGTGCAAATTTATACTTCCACTTAGGAAATCAATATGGTGGTTTTTCAGAGATCTGAGAATTCATCTACTTCAAGAGTGAACATCACTCTTGACCATATAACCAAAGGATGATCAATCATACCACAAGGACACTTGCTCAACTAAGTTCAAAGTAGTTTTCTTCATAATAGCCAGATATCAAAAACAACCTAGTTGTCCCTCAACTGAAGAATGGGTAAAGAAAATAGTTTTATCACTAAACTGTTGAAGTATGAAATTTCAGTTATCATATACTTTACTTGGGTCATGTGACACAGTTATACAACCTCAACAACAATATCATCCAGATGATAACAATATAAGAGAGAAGAAGAGATTATTGTGGGAAGGAACTCCACAGAGAGTGGTGAGACCAGTGATCCTCTTTCACTAGGCTTTATCTTTTCATGTTAGGCCCATTTCAACATGATGACCTTAAAAAGCAAGCCTTTAAACCACTAGAGTTTGGAAAGAAATTACATGTAATCATAGCAAATTAAGTCCACATCATGTACAAAGTTTGGTACAATGGCAAAAGGAAATATTGTTCCATTTTAATAATTTATATAAAAATTCATTACTTTCCTTCAAAAATTATGTGCAAAATAGTGTTTGGTGATTTTCAGACAACATATGCCCATTGTATTCAAGTTGAAATAAAGGCAATAATATTAAGAAGAATATCTACTCAGTAGATAAATCCTCAACAATGCCTGAATTAGTTTTCAGTCTTGTTTGAAATTATTTGACAGAATTTACTTAAGCTTGGAAGTGTTTTTTTTTTTTTCATAGGTTGAAGGTAAAGTCTGTCTTGGTTGGGAAGTCATGTGACATGATCTTGAGTCAACTGGTTCCACCACATCTGTGATCAGGAAAACAGCAATTTAAGAATGTTATTGTTTAGCTCATGCCATCCATTGTTTTCAGTACAGGAACACAACCGAAAAAAGGATTGCAACTGTTTCATTCAATACAAAATAATTCTACAAATGTGGAATAATCCCTGATAGACATTCTTTGAGTTTTGTTATATTTATGCTAACTCATATCAAATTGATAATTAACATTATGCACTACAATGACCTTGGTTTACGAATACATTTCTATGTGCCTCAATAAGATCCTTCAATCTACCTTGCAAGATAACATCTTATTCAATCCACCAGCTGAACAAACTTTAACAATTTTTTTAACTGGAGTCTGTTATATATCTGGGATGTGAAATCCCACATTTAATGTTTCTGTATATTCTAGTCAGGCTTCATTGTAGATCCTGAGTAGGAATGTTGCTGTAAATATCTGTGCATATTAAAGGAAATGTTGGAGAAATGATGTGCTAGGATTATGTGATAAATAGTATGCTAGAGGGAAAGAGTAACTTTGTCATTAGAGACATTGACTAGAACAAATTAATGGAAATAACCCCCAGGCATCCTCAAGACCAATGCTGTCCTTCTGTTTTAACAACTTGAAAGCATGTACAAATGTACTGGGGGTCACAGATGGTGTGGAACACCATGTTATTCTGGATGTCAATTTTATAGGCCCAGGCTTCCTGGTAATAGCTAGGCAACTAAAACTGTAATCTAGGGACACTTGACACTTTTAAACACATTATTACATACAATGTTAAAGAAGTTTAATAAGAATTTTAAGCCCTTGATTGAGGAGAAAATATGGAGGATAAAATAGTACCCAGAAGCTCATATGATGGCTACAGCAAGTGTGTATTTTCTGTAAATCTCATGAAATCCTAGAGCTCTATATAGAAGACCCCTTGTTCCATCTAAGGAAACCAATTCATCTTCAAAATGAGTGACACTTTCCTTTGAATTTTTTTTTTTTGGTTTTAGGCAAAACACAGGAATCAGTGTGTAGTATCTTCAGAGGCCAATCTAGTCTTCAAATTGAGTATCTAATATAAGTAGGAATAACTCATATTTGGAGTGGGGGGTCCTACACTAATAGCTATAATATACACAGAGATGACATAGTCTAAAAATGTGCAGACCCAATAACTGCTGCTTCCAACTATCTGAGCCTATAGGCACCCTTCTCTTATTTGATTATGAGAACAATTATATCCTAATGTACTCCATCCCTTCCGGCTCTTAGAATCTTTCTACCTCCACTTGTGTGGAATCTCTTGAGCTCTGATGAGAGGGATTAGATGTAGCACTTCAGCTTAGCCTTTCTCTCCAAAAAATGTCTGTCTGTGGGTCTCTGTATCTTCTCCCTTCTGCTGCTGGAGGAAGCTCTTCTGATGATGATTGAATCAGATACTGATCCATAAAGATAGCACATTATCCACAGGAATCATTTTATTCTTTTTCTTTTTAGACCAGTAGTCTTTGGTTTTATTCCTGGTTTCAGTGCTATCTAGTGTCAGGTCCTTGACTATCCGTTCAGTTATTAGTGTGAGTTCCATTGCAAGAAGTGGACCTTGGTCAAATTAGACATTGGTTTTCTAGATCCAAAACTTCCCTGCCATCATTGCCCTAGCATATTTTGCAGGCAGGACATAATGTAGATCAAAGGACTCTTTATTGTAGGAGTGAATGGGTCTCTGACACTTATGCCTGTTTTGGGGATGCCCCCCCCTTATGGTTGCCCTGTTCAAATTCAATGTAATAATTTTTCTTTACCTTATTTTTTTTTATATTTGGCTCTTAGCTCTTAGAAGCCTTTTTTTTTCTTATGAGAGATATAAGGGGAATGATTCTGGAAGGAAGAGTAGGTGGGGAGAAAACAGGAGGAATAGAGTGAGGGGAAATCACAATCAAGATACTTTGCATGAAAAAGTATCTATATTCAAAAAAAGAGAAAGAATAACCAGGAAAAACTAGTAAAAGATGTATGCATCCTAATGTAATGTTCTACAACATCCCATAAAAAATGCCAAAAGTTACAGAATAGAGCCCTGTTTTCTCATCAGTTCTGAATTTCATTTGTAATTACTGTGGATAGTAGGACAAGTTGACTCTTCTTTAATAATCAGGTTCTTATGGAAGAAGGATTTTTGAAACCTTAGTGAATATCTAAGTTAGAGAACAATGTGTGTCTATACATGTTTTTATGTAAATATGCACATGTATGTAAATGAGTGTTATTTGCAGGTGTATATGTAGGATGTGAAGGGCATGATAAATAAAGAAGTAGGAAAATGAGAAATTTTCCTTTTTTAATATTATGTTTTTAGTGAAATAGCATAATATCTGGACCCTCTACCTATACTTCCTACACTCACAGTCATTCTTCATAAGACCTGATTTTCAAGGTAAGAGACTCCTAATTTTTTATTATTTTTGTTACATATCAATGTATATATGTCATGTAAACCCAAAATACTTGGTCTAAAAATGAATTAATTAATTTATGTAAATTCCTCTTTATCTCATATCAAATTAAAGTGAATCATTATTTAAATACATGTCTATATATTCTCCACTGTAATGATTTAGTGTGGAATATAACTTTACACTATAATTGATACTGGAAAAGCTATATTAGATGTTTTCATATAAAATTCAGACTAATGCATTGCTATTATCCAACTCAACAACAAACATAGCTATAAAGTAGGAAACTAGCCTTACAAATATAGTAATGTCAGGTCACCAAAGTCCTTGAGAACTGAGGTGTGGGCCAAATTTTAAACTTTGTAGTTTATTTTCTGCTTTTACTCATGAGACAAAGTACATACTTTGACCTAAAATTTGAGAGTCAAAATGTCAGTGTATTCTTGTTGGGAAGTATGTTCTAATGATAAGGGAAAACTTAATGAGCATTTTCAATTTTAAAATGCACATTCCCAAACTTTTGAAAAGAATTTCTCTCAGGTCTTAACAAAATAATGAAGCACTTTGGAGCAAAGATGCAAAGAAGCAGCCCTGCCCTGGAGGTCAAGATACAGAACACCTCCACTGCCACCATAGCCATGCCCTTGGTGCTGTGGTAGACAGGGAGGAAGGTAACCAGACACTACAGAACACCAGCATGCTGAATGTCAGGTACTTGGCTTCATTGAATGTGTCAGGCAGATTTCTGGCCAAGAAAGCTACAGTGAAACTTCCCATGGCAATGGAGCACAAGTATCCCAGAACATAATAGAAGGCAATAATTGACCCCTTGTTACAGACAATCAAAATGTGGTCTTTTTCAACATGTATGTCAACATCAACAAATGGTGGGGAAGTTCCCAGCCAGATCCCACATGGAATCAGCTGAAGCACAGTACAAAATGGAATAATGAAGATACGTGCCCCTGACATCAGCAGTCACCTCATCCTTCCACCTGGAGTTGTAACCTTGAAGGTCTTCATAACCCAGAAATGCCACTGCTTTTTTGAGACAGTGATTTCCTTCAGGGTTGGCATACTGATCAAAAGGGCACTTCACACACTGATCCATGTCTGCTACAGGAATAAATATATCCTTAAGTTTAATATTTCTTGATATTTTACAGCACATATTATATTAATACATTAAAAAATCTTCTTATATTAGTCTTATTTTTTTTATTTTATTTTTTTATTTTTTTGAGACATGCTTTCTCTGTGTAGCTTTGGAGCCTGACCTGGAACTCACTCTGTAGCACATGCTGAACTTGAACTCAGAGAGATCCGTAGCATGAATCTTAAAAGTTCTTATTAATAAAATCAAACCCAGCCAGGTATTGGGGTGAACACTGGATGGTCAGAGAGACAGAATAAGCCACAGCTATCTCACCTTGCTGGATCCTCAGTTGGTCTTACTTCCTCAGACTGGAAGCCTCTATGTCCTCATATCCGAATGGGTCTCAGCTGAACTGCTGCTAGAAGCCTGAAAGCTTAACCAGGCCAAATGCTTTTCCAGGCCAAATGCCTACCCAGGTCAAATGCCTCTCCAGGGCAAATGCCTCTAGTTTCTGGTCCTCACGCCTTATATACCTTTCTCCATTCTACCACCACTCCCTGGGATTAAAGGCTGGTTTACTGGGATTAAAGGCATGTGTCACCACGCCTGGCCGTTTCCAATGTGGCCTTGAACTCACAGAGATCCAGAGGGATTTCTGTCTCTGGAATGCTAGGATTAAAGGCGTATGCTACCACTGCCTATCCTCATGTTTAATATTGTGGCTGTTCTGTCTCTGACCCCAGATAAGTTTATTAAGGTACACAATATTTTGGGGAACACAATACCACCACAGAGATCTGCCTACATCTGTCTCCTGAGTGCTGGGTTTAAAGGCGTGCACTACCACCGCCCAGCAATTAGCCTTATTTTTTGAGGTAGACAGAAAGTTATTTTTTTATTTAAGAATTAATAGGAATAACAAAATCTAATATTTTAGTGCACATTTTTGAAAATCTGTCATTTATCATTTACAGTCAAGACATTTTAGTTGTTCATCAGAATTAATTAACATGTGACAGAATATTGTTTATACAATAAAACACCATATTGAGTACAATATAGAAACACATATTTATTCTTAACAATTCAGTAGATTATAAAGTATAAAATCATAAAAACAGGTTCTTCTTTAGATACATTTGTCTTTCTATCAACTGCATGGCAAGTACTACATACGAGAGCCTTTTTGTAACTGCTTGTGTACTGAAACACGAACACCCCCATATATTGCTTAAAAGACTACATGAATAATGTCAGGGAAAGCAGAAGATTCATGAACCATTTACCACTTAAAGTCTCTACATGTTAAATGTATCCCATTTATTATTAGGTTTCTTATGTATTTTGGTAATAAACAGACTCTACCAGTTTATGAATTTCTGTAAGTTTGGACCCTAATAGAAAAATATTTATTGAGAAAACAACATGAAGGAGATACTTTCTATATTTTTAAATTAAACAATTTTACTCATTTATTTCACTTCCAAACCACAGTTTCCCTTCCCTTCTCTATTCCCATTTCTTTCCCACAGATCTCCTCTGCACCCCCAATCCATGTTTCCTCTGTTTCTCTTCAGGAAGTGGCATGCCTTCCATGGGTACCAAGGAAGTCTGGCATATCAAGATGAGGTAGGTCTAGACTAAGCCTCTAAGGACATAGATAAGGCTCACAATAAAGGATGAAAGGAAGAGTTCTTTTCCACCCATATCATGTACTTTATAACATATTTTTCAACTGCATTCAATTGAATGGATCAACAGAGCAAACTTAATATACCAATATTATTTATATTATGAGTCTTTCCATTCATGACTGTATATCATTACCAATTACTTTTGTTCTCTCATATTTTAATATGTAATATTATCCAAACAATTGGACAAAAAGATTCATATCTTTTTTCTTTTTTTGAATTTATTTTATTTTATTTTACAATATAATTCAGCTTTACATATCAGCCATAGATTCCCACATTCTCCCCCCTCCTACCCCGCCCCCCTCCCCCTCGCCCACCCCCCCATTTCCATCTCCTCCAGGGCAAAGATTCCCCCAAGTATTGAGATCAACCTGGTGGACTCAGTCCAGGCAGGTCTAGTCCCCTCCTCCCAGGCTGAGCCAAGTGTCTCTGCTAAGCCCCAGGTTTCAAACAGCCAAATCATGCACTGAGCACAGGACCCGGTCCAACTGCCTGGATGCCTCCCAAACAGATCAAGCCAATCAAATGTCTCACACATTCAGAGGGCCTGATCCAGTTGGGGGCCCCTCAGCCATTGGTTCACAGTTCATGTGTTTCCATTAGTTTGGCCACTCGTCCCTGTATTCCATCCATCCCTGGTCCAAACAACTCTTGGTCTCATAAACCCTCCTCCTTCTCGCCAATTTAATTCCCTGAGCTCCACTCGGGGCCTGACCATGGGTATCTGCATCCAGTTCCCTCAGTCATTGGATGGGGTTTCTAGCATGACAATTAGGATGTTTGGCCATCCTATCACTAGAGTGGGTCAGATCGGGCTATTTCTCGACTATTGCCAGCAGTCTATTGTGGGGGCATCTTTGTGGATTTCTGTGGGCCTCTCTAGCAGTTTGCTTCTTCCTATTCTCAAGTGATCTTCATTTACCATGAACATTCCTTGTGTGCCTTCTCTGTTCTTGATCCAGTTGGGATCTCCCACTCCCCCAAGTTCTCTTTCCCTCGCCCGTCACCCCTCATTACCCCCACTCACGTCCAGACTGTTCATGTAGATCTCATCCATTTCTCCGTCATTGGGCGATCCCTGTGTCTTTCTTGGGGTCCTATTTTCCAGGTAGCCTCCCTGGTGTTGTGAGTAGCCATCCAGTCATCCTTGTTCCACAACTAGTATTCTCCTATGAGTGGGTACATACCATGTTTGTCTTTCTGAGTCTGGGTTACCTCTCTCAGGAGGATTTTTTCTATATCCATCCATTTGCCTGCAAACCTCATGATGTCATTGTTTTTCTCTGCTGAGTGGTATTCCATTGAGGACAAAGGTGAGTGCCCGCCCTCAGCCTAGATCCTGTCCCTTGGCACCAGCTAGTCCTGGGAAGACATGCCCACCCTGGACACAGGTTCTGGCCACCAGGCAGGCTCCCTTCTACCCCACCCCTACCGGGAAGTTTCCCCTTCTCCAAGATCCCCTGCAGACCCTGCAGTCTCCAAGCCCTGCCCCCAAGCCCTTCATCCCCAGAGACCCCCGCCACTTCCTGAGACATAGAGACCGGCCCCCAGCTCCCATACTGCCATGGACTTCCCTTCTGGACAAGAGCTCCCATCCTGCTCTGGACTTCACTTCTGGGCAAGAGACTTCTATTCTGGAAAAGAGCTTCCATCCTGCCTTGAACTTCCCATCTGGACAAGAGCTCCCATCCTGCCTCAGACTTCCCATTTAGACAAGAGAGTCCCATCTGGACAAGAGAGAGAGACTTCCCGAATCTGTCAGCTCTGGACCAAAAGCGCTGATAAGACAAGATCGAACACAAGGAGATGGGCAGATGTCAAGGCAGAAGTACATACAACAAAATGAAGAGCAATACAGCTTCACCAGAACCTAGCCCTCCTCGAATTTCTAGAGCTGATCATCAAAAATTAGAAGAAGCAGAAGAAAACAGCCTTATGAATAACATCATGAAGAAGGTAGAGGCTTATATAGAGGAAAAGACAAAAAATGGCAAGAGCACTATAAAAACCTAGAGGAAAGGACAATTAAAGTAGAAGAAAACAATAAAGTCCTGGAAGAAAACAATAAAGCACTGAAAGAAAATCATGAAAAAGCAATGAAACAAATGGAGGAAACAGTCCAAGACCTGAAAAGAGAAATAGAAAACATGAAGAAGACACAAAAAGAGGGAATGCTGGAAATAGAAAATCTAAGTAAACAATCAGGAACTTCAGATGCAAGTATAACCAACAGAATGCAAGAGATGGAAGAGAGGATCTCTGGCGTTGAAGATACAGTAGAAGAAATAGATTCATCAGTCAAAGAAAACACTAAAGCCAACAAAGTCATGAACCAAAATGTCCAAGAAATTTGGGACACCATGAAAAGACCAAACCTGCGAATAATAGGGATAGAAGAAGGAGAAGAATACAACTTAAAGGCACAGAAAATATATTCAACAAGATCATAGAAGAAAACTTTCCCGACTTAAAGAAGGAAATGCCAATGAAGATACAAGAAGCCTATAGAACACCAAACAGACTAGACCCCACCAAAAAAGTCCCCTCACCACGTAATAATTAAACAATTAAACATATAGAATAAAGAAAGAATATTAAGATCAGCAAAGGAAAAAGGCCAAGTGACTTATAAAGGCAAACCCATCAGAATAACACCCGATTTCTCAATGGAGACTTTGAAAGCCAGAAGAACATGGACAGATGTAATGCAGACACTAAGAGACCATGGATGCCAGCCTAGACTAATATACCCAGCAAAACTTTCAATCATCATAGACGGAGTGAACAAGACATTCCAAGACAAAGTCAGATTTAAACAATACTTATCCACAAACCCAGCCCTACAGAAAGCACTAGAAGGAAAATTCCAACCCAATGAAGTCAGATGCACCCTCGAAAACACAGGCAATAGATAACCCCACAGCAGTAAACATCAAAGAAAAGAACTACACACACACTACGACCAAAAAATAACAAGAATGAACAATCACTGGTCATTAATATCCTTTAATATCAATGGACTTAATTCACCTATAAAAAGACACAGGCATAAAGAATGGATATGAAAGCAGGACCCATCTTTCTGCTGCATACAAGAAACACACCTCAAATACAAAGACAGACACTATCTAAGAATAAAGGGCTGGGAAAAGACTTTCCAATCAAATGGTCTTAAGAACGAAGCGGGTGTAGACATCCTGATATCCAACAAAATAGACTTCAAACTAAAATCAACTAAAAGAGATCAAGAAGGGCATTACACACTCATCACAGGAAAGATCCACCAAGAGGAAGTTTCAATTCTGAACATTTATGCCCCAAACACAAGGGCACCCACATATCTAAAAGAAACATTACTAAAGCTTAAACCACATATAAAACCCCACACAATAATAGTGGGAGACTTCAACACCCCACTTTCACCACTGGACAGATCTCCCAAATCGAAACCTAACAGAGAAATAAATGACTTAACTGATGTCATGACTCAAATGGACTTAATTGATATCTACAGAACATTCCATCCTAACAAAAAAGAATATACCTTCTTCTCAGCACCCCAAGGAACCTTCTCTAAAATCGACCACATACTTGGCCACAAAGCAAATCTCAAAGGATACAAAACAATTGGAATAACCTCCTGTGTTCTATCAGACCACCAAGGTTTAAAGTTTGATTTCAACAACAACAAAAACTACAGAAAACCTACAATCTCATGGAAACTGAATAATGCTCAACTGAATCACCAATGGGTTAAGGAAGAAATAAAGAAAGAAATTAAAGACTTCCTAGAGATCAACGAAAATGAAGACACCACATACCCAAACCTCTGGGACACTGAAAGCAGTGCTAAGAGGGAAATTCATAGCACTAAATGCTCATATAAAGAAGTTAGGGAAATCTCACACTAGTGACTTAACTGCACACCTGAAAGCTCAAGAACAAGAGGAAGCAAAGTCTCCCAGGAAGAATAGACACTAGGAAATCATCAAAGTGAGAGCTGAAATCAATAAAATAGAAACAAAGAGAACAATACAAAAAATCAATGAAACCAAGAGCTGGTTCTTTGAGAAAATCAACAAGACAGACAAGCCCTTATCCAAACTACCCAAAAGACAGAGAGAGAGCATCCAGATTAACAAAATCAGAAATGAAAAGGGGGACATAACAACAGACATTGAGGAAATCCAGAGAATCATCAAGTCATACTTCAAAAACCTCTATTCCACAAAACTTTAAATCTAAAAGAAATGGATAATTTCCTAGATAGGTGCCACAAACCTAAGTAAAATCAAGACCAGATAAACTATTTAAATAGCCCAATAACCCCTAACGAAATAGAAACAGTCATTAAAAGTCTCCCAACCAAAAAAAAGGACAGGACCAGATGGTTTCAGCACAGAATTCTACCAGATCTTCAAAGAAGAGTTAATACCAATATTCTCTAAATTGTTCCACACAGTAGAAACAGAAGGAAGATTTCCAAACTCCTTCTATGAGGCTACAATTACCCTGATTCCTAAAACAAACAAGGATACAACAAAGAAAGAGAACTACAGACC
>CABHPQ010159029.1:5794-42408 GCA_902168405.1 Peromyscus aztecus
TTATTTATTTATTTATTTATTTATTTATTTATTTATTTATTTATTTAGGTTCCTGGGCTTCTTTCTACCATATATCTTCAGCAGCTTAGAGGCACCTGCCTAGCTGCTGGAGGAAATAACTTTCCTAAGAGACTCCAGTTGGGCAGGATGCTCTGGAGCCTTGATTCAGGCATTCTTTGTTCAAATGAATTTGCATTTTATAAGCTGAGGTTTTGCATAGGGGAAGTCTTACCCTCCAAGTGCTTTTCCCGGTGTATAGTAGCTTCCCTTCAATGGAACCAATCCCTTTAGTGACGACAGCCCCTCTGTCCACACTTCTTATTGTGTGACGCTCTTTTCCTTGCCCCAATGCACAGTTTTGCATGTGGATATGCATGACATGTGTGTGGAAGTCAGCACAATTTGAGGAAGTCAGAAGTCGGTTGTCTCCTTCCACCATGTGGAATTTAGGGATCAAACTCAAGTCCTCAGGCTTGGCAGCAAATGTCTTTGCCTAATGAGCCAGCTCACCAGCCCCCACACTGTCAATGATTATGTCATAGCTGAGTGTTAGCTGTTGAAATTTTCTCCACCAACCAACTTAGTCCATTACCTTTGACTTCTTAAACAGTTTTTCAGGAAATTGGAGAACACAGTCAGATTCTTTGCCAAAATAGCATTAATGCCTCTCATTCAATTCACAGTAGAGTGCCTGCCCCCTTCTGAAATCTCATGAGCCTAGCTTTTGCTGTTCACATTTCTTCTGGCATTCTGATCTGAACACTCACCAGAATAGCCCTCTACACTCTTCCAAGATTCTACGGCTGTTTTACCCACAACTCCAAACTCTTTCACACCATTCCTCTTTGTGGCCCTTCAGACCAGGAAGAGTATGTAAGGGAATGGCCTTCAGATTATCCCAACTGGTCAACACTTAGCCACCTTATCCTTCCCCTAGCTAATCACTCCTGTGGAGGCCCAGCTTTCATTCACATAAGACATTTCTGTTGAGCTGTCTTTAATGTTCTGACTTGAAGATCCCAGCAGCATTCAGAAGGTAGCTATTGTTTAAGGCTAGAAGATTTAAGGTAGTGTGTGATACAGTAATGGTAGCTGAAACACGTTTGTTGTTGTTTGTTTGTTTGCTCAGTTGCTTAGGTTGGGTTTTTATTTTTTATTTTGTGTGTGTGTGTGTGTGTGTGTGTGTGTGTGTGTGTGTGTGTGTATGTGTATGTATGGGTATGTGTATGCATATATGCATGTTTTGGAGATGGTTGACCCTTGGCAAAGGACTTGGTGTACTTCCACCATGGTGCAGGTGTGCTGGCTTCAGAAAGTCAAAAGCCAGGTGATTCCTTTCTTCTCCAGGTTGCTTTGGAGAGTGGTGTTTGCCACAGCAAGAGAAAGCAAACTAGGACGGGGGAAGTGCATAAAAATATAGTTGATAATGAAAGTTTCAAATCCACTGTGGAACTCTATAGCTACACAATGACTATTGTATAGAAGTTCATTGAAATGCATAGTCTTTTGGTCTGGACCATCTCTGTGTGTTTTTTTAATTTACAAATTATTTACAATAAAATTTTAATTAAAAGAAAAAAGTTACTATAGGTATATGTGTATGGTAATAAACAGCATATATGAAGTCTATACAGTCTGTGGTTTCATAGCATGTATCTCCATGTATGGGGCTGGGCCCTGTATTTATCTTGTGGTTATAGTCTGAATGAATGGGAGCTCATGGAGATGGAGTAATATTGGAACATTTTGAGGAGAAAGTTGCCTTAAAAACTTGTGAGTCTGTTATTTATGTGAAGTAAAGGACGGAGAACCCCCACAGCTATTGAAGAAGAGGGCCTGCTGGGCAAGGATCAAGAAAACACGGACACTGGGGTGTGACCCATCAGTAGCTGGAGAGCAAGGATGAGCGAGCAGTTTTAGCTTTTTAAGGAAATAGTTGTTGAGCAGCTCTTTGCTGCTTTGTTTAATCCTCACACAACCCTGTAAAGCAAACAAATGGTATTTGCATGTTTTGCTGATTGCAGAGACTTCAGAGGTAGGAGAGTTTGAGATTATAATATTTAAGAACAAAGGCCCTCACTGCTGACCTTGGGGGAGAACAATAGGTTGAAAGTGGTATTTTAAAAAGAGGAAAGAGCTCCCTAGCCTCCAAGTAATGACATCACTGGACTGGTGACTCTAGGAGGATGAAGTAGTGAAGGACCCAAGAGCAGGCTCCATGCATTAAACTCTGCATGGGGCCTAGGAGAATAAGAGGGGTGAAGCATAAAACAGCATTTGACTGTTTCTAGTCCGCAAAACAGTGTTTGAATGTTTCTAGTCTGGGAACCTGAAACAAAACAGACGTTGCTAACAACGAGCTCGGAAAAGGATGTTAAAGTGAAATTGTGTTGAATGAGCTGCTTTGAGAAACTGGTGAGATGCATACAAGTCGATACCTTATATGGCGCTGTAGTGTAGGCAGGAGATTAGGGCTGAGGGAAAGCCTTGGACAACATTCACTACGGAAATGGAGGGTCTCCAACATGGTCTTGGTATTTATCTTTATCCCTTGATGGAGATTAAAGAATAATTCCAGAGAGAACAAGACTGGCTGGAAAGAGCAGAGTCATGGGAGCTGAGTGGGGATTTCATCAAGTGGAAGCTGAAGTGGGAGGCACAGCATTGAGCCACAGGAAATCTCATTATCTGTAGACAGCAAAATAATCCATGTAGCAAACTCAAGAGACACAGGTGAATACAGACTTCACACAGTCATCTAGTTACACGCAAAGTAAATTATAAAAATCAATGTTTTCATTGAACTTTGAAAAAAACTGTTAAGAATTCAAAATTAAAACATTGATCAGATTCAAAGGCCAGGTGAAACAGAAATGCTTGGCAATAACTTTCATGAGAATTTCAAAAAGCAGCTACATGTCAATGAGAGATGTAAAATAAGATTTGAATTAAATAAAGACTTGTGAATAGATTAATTACTTCCAAATTAGTTGGTTATAGTGGAATGCTGTTCAAGCAAAATCCTGTAGCACTCTAAATGTCTCTGGACAAATGGGTAAGAATTCCTAGTAAGTTCAAGAAATAGAAGAGCAATAAAGAAGAAACCAGTGAAATTATAAAGCAACAACAAAGAATTAGGCACTGGAATTGATACTGACAGAAAACTGAGGGGTTTTTTGGTTTGTTTGTTTTTGGAATTCACTCAAATGTGAATTTATTGATCAAATGTGCTGGAATGTTAAATGTTCTCAATCAAAGCCAGCAACTTGTCAGAATCACAGATTCCACAGACTGTGAAGGGAGTCTGAAGGTTTCTTAGACATCACTGCTGGAGTTTTCCTGTCCTTTGGTCCACCCAGTCTCTGGACTCAGGGTTCAGCCCTTGCTTATCTGCTCCTTCTGCGGTTAGGAAACCCTTAATGCTGACTTCGGCATCCCCCTCCCTCAGGGTTTTGGCAGAACCCTTGTGGGTGGCTTGGCCTCACTCTCCTAACTCTTCTAGATGACAGACCAAGTCTCACCCACCATGCCACCCCTCATACTTCTGCCCACTCCTAAGCTACTGTCCAGTTTTGTGGAGGCGTTTGCAGGAGGACGTGATTTTGAGAATCTGTGAAATGAGGTCTTTGAGAATGGGAAATTGCTTTATCATCTTCCATCTGTCTCTTCCAAAAAACAGTTTGACTGATGAGAATTGCTACATCCACGGTGCAAAATGCTTTATTGCCAGAGAAACTAGGAAATCAGAAGCACATGCTTCTTTATGTGTATCACTTGTGGCCTGTTTTCTGAGTACAGCACATCAATCTAGCTGTCACACACACACACACACACACACACACACACACACTTCCTCTGTTATCTGTTCATGTAAGTAAATATTTGTCCTTGAAATTCAATTGCACTTTTGCTATGAGAAACTTTTAAATAATTTGAGGTTCCCTACATGGTTCTGTTTGTTTCTGTTCCTTATATACTTGAAAGGAAATTCCTAATTTCCCTCCCTCCCTCCCTCCCTCCCTCCCCGCTCCTTCTCTTCCTCTTTGCTTTCCTTCCCCTACCCTTCCTTTCTCCTACCTGCCCCTACCCTCTCTGATTTTCTTTATTAAGTATTAATTAATTTTCTTTATTAAGTATTCCAGTTTGAGAAACTTCACAAGTAGAAACTGTTTCTAATTAGTGCCATGGCTAATGGGAGAGTCTAGAGAAAATAGTTTTCTAATTTCTGTGACCCTGGGAGAACAATTTAAATGATGAAAGTTTCATTTTGGTTCATGGTCTCCATGGATGCTTGGTCCCCTGTTCTTGAGCAGAATTTGTAGTGTCAGCATATAGTGTGATCTTTGGCATGATGTAAAATTAACATCTGATTTCACCGTGGAATGTACCAACTGCTCAATGAATGATTTATTGAAGTTTGTTTAATTAATATAGTTTAATTTACTTGGGTTTACCTATGGAATGGTGGACTACTATGGATAGCTGCCTTTTCCTCAACCTCCCCCCTGCCATACTATGCTCCTATTTTATATGTCTGTAGATATAAAACAGAATTAATGCAGCCTGAGATTAGAGTATAAACTAATGTTACTGATAAACCATCCTGCCTCCATCTGGGGCTTGAAACCATCTTATAAGGAAAAAAAAAAAAACTAGGTTCATTCCTGTTTATGATTACATCTCTGTTTCTCAATGATCAGGCTCTTCCCCACCTACAGCCTCCACTACAAATGGTTCTGTACTGCCTGTTCCAGGAAGTGGCAACCATGCCTTTGCTTCAAAGGGTTATTATGACCACCCGTTTTTATGACTACTTTGTTATGACCACCTTGCAACCATGTCTTTGTTTCAGGAGGTCATTATGATGAACTTGTTGTGCCTATGTTCTACTTCTGCAACTGCTGGGAGGCCTTGTTGTCAGATGTTGCCATCTACCATGACCCGGTAGCTCTCTCCAAGCTTGGCAACATGGAGGACCCCGCCCCCACGCAGAAGGTGCCCTGTTCTCCACTTGACCTTCTTTGGAGGCTGTCTCTGTGCTGTGGGATGGTCTGTATGTCAAATTGCTCTGATTGGTCAATAAATAAAACACTGATTGGCCAGTGGCCAGGCAAGAAGTATAGGCGGGACTAACAGAGAGGAGAATTGAGAGAATTCTGGGAAGTGGAAGGCTGAGGAGGGAGACACTGCCAGCCGCCGCCATGACAAGCAGCATGTGAAGATGTCGGTAAGCCACGAGCCACGTGGCAAGGTATAGATTTATAGAAATGGATTAATTTAAGATGTAAGAACTAGATAGCTAGAAGCCTGAGACATTAGACCAAACAGTTTAAATAACATAAGCGTCTGCGTGTTTATTTTATAAGTGGGCTGTCGGACTGCCAGGACTTGGCGGGAGCTGGAGAGAAATTCTCCAGCCACATCTCTGTCTCTAGGCCCAGATTCCTGACTTACCTCTAGTATGACCCTTGACATAGTTTCCTGCAGAAGCTTTCTACCTGCTGCCCATATGGTAATTAGACATTGTGCTAGGAGTGTTATGATAGGACTGTGCTTCCACATAAGGTAACTAAGACTTGTACTAGGAGCTTTATGATAGAAGCGTGCTGTTTAATGCAACTTTGATGACTCGCCAGCTAACATCCTCAATCCTATTTTTCCCCTGTACTCTGGAATAAAGCTGAGCTGTCTCACTGAAGCAGTATCCCTGAAGGCTATTTCCATCATGTTCACAGGCCATACAAAGCTCTCTGTCTGCCCCTTTGTCCTTGTGGACTGGTAGCCAATGGACCACAAGGAAAAAAGGGACCCCACTTGTAACCATGCCTATTTGCCTACCAAATTCCCCATTTGGAAACCTCTTACCCCTGAGCTGTAAAACCTTATCCTCTTCATGTCCAATGTTGACCTCTTGAACCCTGCCTTAGGGGGAAGCAACCTGTGTACACAAATAAAAAAATTACTTTAATTAATTGCTTGCTTTAACTAATTTGACCATGATGATTTGGGTTGGTGGTCTTTTTTCTTGCATCTTTGGGATTAACAGTTAAGAATTAGAATAGACAACAAACTCAGACACATAAGGCACAGACAAACAGACTCTGGGAAAATCATGTTTTATGTATATTCTGTCTTATCCTTGCCTCATCAGGGATTCTGCTGTTCTTAGGAAACACCATCTAATTATGGGAAAGATGGTTTGTTTGGCTGTAGTCTGGCATATAGATCAGCAGAGGGGTGGCTGCTGCAAGATTGTGTTATTCTGGTTATGATTGGGAGTATATGCCATCGTCATGCTCTTCCATTCCTTCCAACCACTCTTCTGTGATGCTCCCGGAGTCTTGGAGGGGATGTTATATGGTTAGCTTTTCCGTTCAAGAATACTTCTATTCCACAGAAACACTATATATCACAGCAATATGTATTTACTCCTGGAACAATACAAACATGAATCAAATACTCATGACACTCACTTGCCAGGTAGGGAGCCTTTATCTGAGCCAAAGAATTCAGCACCCTCCCCTGGGGTGTTGGCATGGTGAGAGTGTACTTCCACCATGTCAGTGCCTAGGAAAAATAGATTTTTAGCACTGCCAGGTTTTCAAACTGGGAAAGCAGGTTATCACAGATATGACCAGGCAAGGAAGACCACTGAGGCATGTTCCTGATGGTCTAAGCTGTATGGCAACACAGCCACAAATGATTTTCTAGAAGTGTGTAAACTATCAAGCACTTAGGTCAAGAATGGCACTGGTCACTTAACCTTTATCAAATCATCTGAAAAACAAACTGAAAACTTATGATTTACTTTTTCCTTATGGTTTTTTGCTTTTCTTACCACTTTCTTCCTCTGAAGAAGTGAAATCTCAAAATGTCCACAATGTAACATTAGGAATTCAATGCAATCAAGTTGACACTCCACTAGAAATTATTTTTAATAAACTAAAGAAATATGCTTAGGTACCACACCCATGAAGATGAGGTTTTGAAATCCTGCTTCTTGATGTAATTTCCTCAGGAGTAGAATAGCTACAATTTTCCAGGGGGCTTTTCCTCTCACAAATCATATTTTAGAAAGAACAAGTGAGGTGGGAACTCTACTCAGGAAGGGCGCATAGATTTGTGGTGCCTGGTTTGCCCAGCTAGATGACTTTAAATTCAAACCACAAACTCATTGTTGTTCGGCTGCAGATAGGCTTGGGTCTGGCTTTTTTTTAGGAACTGAAATGGGAGGAATTACTGTTTTATATCTAAATTCTCTCTCTCTCTCTCTCTCTCTCTCTCTCTCTCTCTCTCTCTCTCTCTCTCTCTCTTATTGGAAGGAGCCTCTGGTTCTGTGCTTTGTGTTTCTCCAGAGTAAAAAAAAAATGATGAATAGGACACCCAAATAAAGTCTATGTCAGTCATAACTACATCGTATATATGACTGCTTCTGAGCTGAGGCTATGATCTAAAGGATATTTTAGCTGCCCATTTTCTTATTAACCTCATTTTTAAAATGATAAAATAAATAGCACAGGAGCATTGATTGTAAACCCAGGTTGGAAGTATTTGAGTTATCACAATAGCAGAGGTGACATTTGTACCCCATGCATGAAACAGCTCTTATGAACAATGAAGGGACGAAACCAAGGGTCACATGCTCCAAGGTAACAAACTGATGTTTTGACAGCTTTAGTAAGAGAATCCCCAAGTCTGAATCTCTTTGGACAACAGCAGGAATTTACTCCTTTGTAATTAGTGCATGAAAGCATGCATAAAATTAAGAATAAAAACTTTGAAAATATTTGGAGAGCAAACCGAAGAGGAGCCTTGGTCAACTGGGTGATGAAGTAGGACTTATAGTTAATGGGAGCCTGTGGTGAGTGGATGACCGTGGTGAACAGGGGCTGGTGGTCTGTGGGGGCCTATGAGAAAAAGGCCTGTGGTAAGTGAGAGCCCATGTCAAACTAAACAGAGGACTGTGATGATTGGGGGCCTGTGGTGAGTGGAAACCTATGGTGCAGGGGGACCTATGGTTAAAGGGCCCATTTGAAGAAGGGGAAGGAAAGGCCTGTGGTGGAAGAGGGTGTGATGAGTATGGTGAATGGGGACTGTGGTGAAGTTTGAGAATACTGACTGTGATTAACAGGAGCCTGTGGTCAAGATGGAGTGATGTTAGACAATGTAGCAAATGGAGCCTGTGATGAATTGAACCCTACAATGAATGAAGACATGTGGTGAATAGTGTCCATGATGAACAGGGGCTAGCAAGCTTCACCCATCAGGTGCTAAAACACAAGATGAAGTACATTCTTTGCCAGAATCTTTTGTGAGAAAAATACAAACTTTGGATTTTACATAAAATTGCCCTTTAAAAATATTAGCAATTAACAAATTAATTAATAAGCCCAAGACTTTGGAGGCCAATCTTCCAGCTGAATTTTAAACCTGGGATATGGGGCTTTTAGTCTGCTCTTGCCTTCCCTGACAGTAAACATTAACATTGGGACAAATATCTAGTAAAGACAACATCAGGATGGGCTTGAAGAAGCACACATAATATCTGAGCCAAGTTTAGAGCCCAGTGTAAACAAACCACCTGTTAGAAAAGCACTTTAATGGAAACATTTCAATTTAGAAACAATACTATGTATTGCCAAGGAATAACTGATTTTCTTAGTTCTGGTAATAAAATGCTAACATAAGGATATTTATTTTTAGCCTGGGGAGATGTGTCAGTGGACAAACTGCTTGCTACACAAGGCAAGGGCCAGAGATCAGTTCTTCAGAAGCCATATAAAAAGCTGAGTGGGCATGCATGCTACAGTCTGTATATGTGAAATAGTGATGCCTCAGATTTGTTTTAAACTGAGTCAGTAAGAACAATGCATGCATAAAAACAGAAAGAAAATACTGGATGGTGCAGTAAGCTGTGATGCTGCTGTCCATGTGCCCACCGTGATGACGCTTCTCCACTCTCCCTCAACTGGTCCTTTGTTCTAGGTTCACTGGTGCCTTGGACCACATGTCCCACAGACTCAGAACGTTCTTAGCTAAGACAGAGGCCTAGCAAAACCATCAAGTTAGGACCTGAGTGTACTTTGAGTTGAGGGAAGGCTTGGAAACAGGGATGAAGTAAAAAGAAGACAAGGTCTCAGTCTTTCTCTGTCTTTGCTGTCTACTCTACAGGCAGTGTAGGAACACAGACATAAAGCAAAACCATTATACAGTATCAAGAGGGGTGGGTGACTTTGCTTGGTTCATTAACTTAATAGGACTGCTGTAAACAAAGTGCTGAAAACCAGCAGCTTGAATTATCATGTGTTTGTTTTCTCACAGTTATGGAGGCCTGGAACCCAAAATCAAGGCCTCTGACAGCTCTATAAGGAATGTATTTCATGCTGCCTCATAGATTCTGGTTGTTGCCAGCAATTTCTGGTGTTTTTTGTCCTGAGGCTACATCATCCAATCCCTGTTTCCATTTTACATCTTATTCACCACAACCTTTACACCTACCAGAGTTCAACTCCCCTTTTTGTGAAGACACCAGTCCTATAACTCTGTTTGACCCTAAGCCTCATCTCAACTTGATTACATATACAAAGACCTTAGTTACTAAAAAGCTTATTGTAGTCGGACTTTTCCTGTGTCCTGTCCAGTCCTGCAGCTGCTCAGACCCAAGTAAGCATACAGAGGTTTATATTACTTATAAACGGTATGGCCATTAGCCCAGGCTTATTACTAACAAGCTCTTACACTTAAATTGACCCATAATCCTTATTTATGTTTAGCCACATGGCTTGGTACCTTTTCTCAGTTCTGCCTTCACATCTTGTTTCCTCTGTGTCTGGCTGAAGACTCCTGACTCAGTCTTCCTCTTCCCAGAATACTCTTTGTCTGTTTATCCCACCTATACTTCCTGTCTGACTACTGGCCAATCAGCATTTTATTTATCAACCAATCAGAGCAACACATTCACAGCATACAGAAAGACATTCCCCCATCAGCTTTTTTTTTAGGGAACTGGGCTTTAGGACTTGAAGCCTAACCCACAAGGTGCAGGTAGAGAGCATGATGATAACACAAAGAAATGAACAACTGGTACCCTGGCACAGGAGTAGAAACTTCACAGAGAAAGATGCAAGAGGAAAAACTTGCAAAGTAGAAATCTTTCATACCAAGAACAAGAGATCATTTTAAACAGCTATCAATGCAAGTGTGAAAACATGGATACCCTAGGGCAGTGGTTCTCAACCCATGGGTCATGACCCTTCTGAGGGTTGCATATCAGCTGTCCTACATATCAGATATCTATGTTATGATTCATAAAGTAGCAAGATTACAGTCATAAAGTAGCAATGAAATAGTTTTATGGTAGGGGGGGCTTCACCACAACATGAGGAACTGTATTAAAGGGTCGCAGCATTAGGAAGGTTGAGAACTACTGTCTAGGGGAATAATGATAATGTACATGTGGTGAAGATTAAAACATGTAATATTAGTGCCCTGAGCTAAGAGATTGGAAGTGCAGAATGGTGCCAATTGTAAAGGGCTCTACGGGCATGAGTAGGAATTGGTCTTCATCCTGAAGAAAGCAGACATCTTTTGAGACTGCTGTGAGTCAGGTATGCAGACTGATTGTTTAGAAATATGCCTTTGTGCTACATGAGGACGAGTAGGAGGAGGCAGAAAGCAACTTGGGGAGATTACTTGGTCAGGAGATCAGGCCCAAGAGAACAAGAGCCCAAGCCAAAGCTGTTGGAAAACAGAGTTACTCAGACTTGAAGAATAAGGAGTTGAAGACTCATTGAATTTTCTGGATTATAAAACTGAGTGGGTGATGAGGTCACTACTTATAACAGGCAGAAAAGTTTGAAATTAGGACAAGGAGGTGGGTCAGTTTTGATCTTGTTGAATTGAGGTGTTGGTGGATGCCTTAGAGTTATCAAGTATGAAGCTATAAAATTGTCTGCATCCTTAATTAGGAAGTAATTGTGTATTCTCCAGAAGGCATATAATTAATGATGAAGACCTTAGACTTACCTGCTGGAGAATATGGAACTATGATGTGTGTAGGAGTCCTGGTTTGTTTTTTTCTTCCATCTGATGTTTTGACTGGGTACAAATTTTGGCAGCAGAGGTGAGAAAATGATAGTGAGTTTGCAGGAATAACACATTTATAGAAAATCCTCCGTGGAAGCAAGCACAGTTTGCAGGCTCAGAGAAAGCCTTTGATTTCTCTGCAATGGTGTGAGAGCCATACAACAAAATACCTGCATGAAACCATTTCCTAAGAAGTCATGTAATATAACAAACACTTTTACATTACAGCTTTCTAACAATATCACTAAGAGAATCTTCATTATGTGACAAAAAGAGGTTTTAAATAGAAAAGACTGTTTCCAAATCTTGAAATCACATATGTGGAGGACTTTTCAACACTTGGGGTTGAGCTTGGGGCCTTGTACGTGCTAGGCAAAGCCAGGTGAGTTCTCTCCTGCTGAGCTATAAGTCCTTTAAAAATTGTTGTGTAAAGGTTTCCCTACTTTTCCTGGCTGGCCTTGAACTCGATCTACAGTCCAGACAGCTCTTGAGCCTGTGATCCTCCTGCCTCAGTCTCCTGATAACTGGAAATTCAGACCTTTTCCACCAGCCTCAGCTAAGTCCAATTTTTTTTTAGACTGAGTTGTGGAGAACTCGATGCATAACCCCAGGTTTCAGAAAATGTGTTTCATTTCTAGTTGCTTTAGATTATCCAATTATCTTCTTTTCTACTTTTCTTTGTTTATAAAAAGCGGTTTTGTTAATGTATCTATCTAGATCCCTTGAGTGCATGTGAACCTTCTGTCACAACACTGGCTGTTGCCTATCATTTACTTTCCCACAAGACATAATGTTCTAAAGAAAAAAAAGAAATTACTAAATGCTACTGGTAGCTGTTAATAAATGCTTATAAATGCTTAAGTTTCTTTCTGGATGTAATGAGAAAAATCACAACCTCTGTCCAGTTTGTCCCTGGGCCTTAACACTGTATCCCTCCTGACTTCATGTCATTTAATTATTATTCTTGTTAATGATATTGTTGATGTTCCACTGAGTCCTACTGGAGCTGATGGTGTGTAAGTGGGTGTGGGACCATTCACCGGGACACAGGCAACATAACAACAGCAACATCCCCCAAAGAAAAGTGACTCTTATGTTTATCTATTTCTAACCATCTTTAGAAACAAGTTCTAGACTGCAAAGCACAATGTGTGCTTATACTAAAAGACTTTGACAAGAGTTTCCTGGATGACATACTCCTGTGTAGTGGAATATTTTAAAGTGTGTTACTTTTGTTTATATTGCATTTGTTTAACTCTATGAAGCTGTGTTAGTGTGCCTGTCTAAAACACCTGACGATCTAATAAAGAACTGGCCAATAACAAGGCAGGAGAAATGATAGGCAGGGCTGGCAGGCAGAGAGAATAGATAGAGGGAGGAATCTGGGAGAAAGGGATCAAGGAGGAGCCAGAGAGGGACTCCAGGGGCCAGCCACCCCAATACACAGCAAGCCACAGAATAAGATTCACAGAGGTAAGAGAATGGGAAAAGCCCAGTGGCAAAAGACAGATGGGTAAAGTTAAGGAAAGCTGGCTAGAAACTAAACCAAGCGAAAGCTGGGTATTCATAAGTAAGAATAAGCCTCCATGTGTGTGATTTATTTGAGGGCCGGTTTATTTTGCCCCCAAAAGAACAAAACAACAACAAATTGGTCCCAACATGGGGCACTCAAATTTCCACAGTGCCTGAGAAAGCTTTGGGAAAAAAAAAAGAGAGAGAGAGTACAACTCCTTTAAGAGGCACTGCTGTTCAGCTGGCAGTGCTAAATAAAAAATGGCAAGCTAAGCAGCTCAGGTACTGGCTTTCATAGCTAGGGAGGTTGAATGCTGTTCCTGGTCAGACAAACCTCCAACCAGTGTGCGAGTTTCACTCTTGACTTTCATGACCGGAGAAGCGGGCAGAGCCAGCTGAGAGCCACATATGCAGAGAATCTAGTTGTACCTTATCAGTTTAAAAGTTTGCTAGTGCAGTCAAAAAAGGCTAAAAGATATGCAGTAAAAGAGATCCAGATCGAAAAACCTCTAAACAGGTTCCAATGTGTTTTACAATGTGTGTAGGCTTAAGAAAGAAAGGAAAGGGGTATAGTCATAGAAATAGTTTATAAAATAAAGTCTTTAAAGAGAGAAGCACAATAATAAACAATAAGCCACATAAAGAGGGGAAATACACAGGCAGTTTGGATCATGGATGTGTTGATTTTGAATCTTTTGACTGTTGAGAATCAAAAAAACAGCTCCTAGGACACAAGGGACTGTGAACTGGACTAAACTGAACTAGTCTGGATATTTTAGAAATGTCTTAACTTTAAAAAAGAAGTCAAAAAATATATTTGTCAAATGGAAATCAAAAATGCTTTGGAGTTTTGTTCCCACAGGAGATGAGAGGCTGTGGATTCCTTCAGGGTTAATATGGAGCAGGTTTGATCAGGCGAGACCTCCTGAAACTTGACAGGTGATATCTATCAGTAAAGGTTACTGTTGGTCTTCACAGTACTTGGTCATTATCTCAAAAATTTCTCTCTGGGATCCTAAAGATACTTCATCCACAGACAGCAAGAAGAAGTATGGAGAAAACTATACCCACATTCCCAAGAGTTAGGGGTTGTGGGTGGGTTTGGGTTATTTGGTGGGTTATGGATATTTGTTATCATTTAGAGGAATATAGAATATTGATGCAAATTTAAACTTATTTTTGTTATACTGTACATATGTCTCTACTTTTGTTTAAGGATTTTTGTATATTGATAAAAATGTAAGGTTATTTTTGTTACAACATATTGTATATACATGTTTCTATTCTTGTTTAAGGTATTGTACCTATGCAGATTATTTAAAAATATAAGGTAAATTTCTAGTTTTTGAAAGCTGTTATTATAAACTATGTAGGATAATCAGGAAACATAGGTTAGTGGTTAGTAATTTATAATAATCAAATTTGTAGATATGTTAGGTATGTTTTCTAGGTTAAATAGATATATTTTAGATAGATGGTCTTCAAATACTTCAAATATCTATAGAATATGGCATTTAAATGTTTGGGTTTTTGGTTTTGGTTTTTGATTTTTCGAGACAGGGTTTCTCTGTGTTGCTTTGCTCCTTTCCTGGAACTCACTCTGTAGACCAGGCTGGCCTCGAACTCACAGAGATCCGCCTGCCTCTGCCTCCCGAGTGCTGGGATTAAAGGTGTGTGCCACCACTGCCCGGCCTTAAATGTTTTGTTAACAAAGTTTATCATAACAATGAGACACATCTGCTCCTAGCAGCACCAATTTACTTCAGAGCTGATGGGCATTGAAGAAACTCCTTATGGAATTTGCTTTCATTGTGGCAAGTTTAGCCACTGGGCAAAGAAATGGTTCTTGCCTTTGACTGCTGACAATGTGCTGTGCAGACTGGACATGCAGGACACACAGGAAAGTGACTGTTGAACTTTGCTGAAACAAGGCAGGACAGTCCTTCAAATTCCCTGCTTCACTGAGAAGTCTGCCAGATACTGTAGGTCTATAGGCTGAAGATCGATGCCCCAATGTTGCAGAGGAACTTTGGGTGACTGTCCAGAGAGCCAAATGTCTCTGTTGTTAGATAATATTATATCCTTCTGGGTCTTTGATGGAATTGAAGGCTAAATAGTTATAGTTGCAGCTTTCCTTAGTTATGATAGAAAGTAAGTTAGATGTAAAATTTTGGATTCACTAAGATAGGATAGATAATGGAGTATTTTCTCTGAATATGCTAGCTACAAATGAACAGAATATTGTGAATGTAATCCTTACTTGATAATTGTTATTGTATATAGTTTTACTATGTTAAAGTTAAAACCTTTATTTTTATTTAGACAAAAAGGGGGAAATGTTGAGAAATATTATTTTAAGATGTGTTACTTTTGTTTATGTTGCATTTGTTTAACTCTATGAAGCTGTGTTACTGTGCCTGTGTAAAACACCTGATGGTCTAATAAAGAACTGGCCAATAGTAAGGCAGGAGAAAGGATAGGCAGGGCTGGCAGGCAGAGAGAATAGATAGAGGGACAAATTTGGGAGAGGAGATCCAGTAGCCAGCCACCCAGCTACACAACCAGCAAGCTACAGAGTAAGAGTAAGATTTACAGAAGTAAGAGAATGTAAAGTAAAGACCAGAGGCAAAAGGTAGATGAGATAATTTAAGTTGAGGAAAGTTGGCAAGAAACTAAGCCAAGCTAAGGCTGGGCATTTGTAAGAACAAACCTCTGTGTGTAATTTATTTGGGAGCTGGGTGGCAGACGCCCCCCAAAAGAGCTAAAGAACAAACAACAACACTCCTGAGTGTGGCTATGTAGCATGCAGGTGTGGCAAGTGAAGAGACTTGACACCTCTACTTTCATATTTAATTCATTCCATTTCATTTTTTAAAAAAGGTTTTAGTTTCATTTATTTGTGTGTGTGTGTGTGTGTGTGTGTGTGTGTGTGTGTGTGTGTGTGTGTGTGTCCAAAGGCTAGAAGAAGGTATTGGATGCCCTGGAGCTGGAGTTGAGGAAGATCATCATGTGCTCTTAACTGATGGGCCATTTCTCAAGTCCCATCATTTTCTTTCAGATTAAATATGATTCCATGTTGAGTGGTGTCATATTTTTCCATTACTCTTTCTGTTTGCCATACACATTTCAGATCAATTACTTCAGAGCAGAAATATGGCAGCTGAACATCTGTTCTTCCTGATGTTTCCTTATGTAAGTGAAGATAGGTGGGTGTGGCAGAAATTCCTTCTGACTGGGTTCTAGCTGTAGTAGTTTTTGACTCTTCCCTTTAGACAGAGCCAGCAACAACTTGTGCTTAATCATTTTCACATATTTTTCTCCATCTTTAGATGTTCTATGTTTTAAAATAGAGTTGATGTTTTAGAAACACTTGGGCACTACAGTCAAGTGTGTCTGGCTGAATCCTGCTCAGCCACTTCTTTCTATTGGGCAGGAACACAGATTAACCTGAGGCTCTGTTTCTGTCTGTGACATTTGCTATAGTAACTCCAAAACTACCAGGTCACATATTCTTTCTGCCTCCATGGGTTAAACCATATTAGATACCGCTTAGAAATAAAACAGGGGAGTATTTATCCTTCCCCAAAAGTCTTATTTCACTTGCTATAATGTCTTGAAGGTAACATAAACAGCAGTCTATTGTATATACAGACCACAATTTTCTTATTAGGTTACCCATCAGTGGACATTTATTTTCATATCTTGGCTATTGTGAATATTGCTACCATGACAATCAGAGTGAAACTATCTTTTAAGCATGGTACATTTAGTTCTTTTGGATAAATAGGACTGAGTGTTCCAGGGTCAATCTCTCTGTGTCTGACTATGGGTCTCTGTATTTGTTCTCATCAGCTATAAGATGAAGCTTCTCTGATGATGGCTGAACAAGGCACTGATCTATGAGTATAGTAGAATACCATTAGGAGTCATTTTATCACTTTCTTTTCTTTTCTTTTCTTTTTTTTAAACCAGTAGTATTTCATTTTCCCTCAGGTTCCTGGGCTATCTAGTCTCTGGTTCTTGGTCACCCAGGCAGTGCCAGGTATGGGTTCCATCTCACAGAGTGGGCCTTAAGCCACATCAGTTATTGGCTGGTAACTCCCACAGCCTTGTGTCACCATTGCATTAGCATATCTTGCAGGCAGGACACCATTGTAGGTCAAAGGGTTTGCGGCTGGGTTGGTGTTTCTGTTTCTCTTTTGGTAGCCTGCAGAGTGCCTTCCTGTACCAAAGATGCTAGAACACGATGGTATGTGTGGATCTATGTAGACACTGGTTTGACTTCTCCACGTTTAGTGAGTTGTGTGGGTGTTTTCTTCAGCAATTGGGCCTTACTGTAAGTTTGTGGAGAGCACCCTATCATTGTCTCGGCAACAGCCAGGATTGTTTGGGGATTCCCATGGGAAACCTTGCTAACAATTCAATTAGATGTAACCCAATCTTGGTATTGGAAGCTTCATTTGGTGACAAGAGATGGCTAGTTGGGACTCTGTGTCCCCCATTATTTGGTAGTCTCATCTAGATTGCCTTCATATATGTATCTTTTAGAATCTTTTATATCTTTTATAAAATATATCTTTTAGAATGCTTCTGCTATATTAGGTTTCCAAGTATTCCTTAATTTTAGCTGTCTCTCCCTATATTCCCTACCTCAGCCCCATCTCCCTTCTTCCTCCCTTCTTGATCCTCCTGTTCCAGCCTTCCCCGCCACCATCTACCCATTAGAACCTATCTGTACCCTCATATCCCTTCCTCTCTACCTACTCTCTGTGGTACTATGGATGATAGCTTGAGTACTTTTGACTTAACAGTTAATATCCACATTGTAGTGGTTGGAATAGGCCCATAGGGAGTGGTACTATTAGGAGGTGTGGCCTTGTTGGAGTTGGTGTGGTCATGTTGGAGGAAGTATGTCACTGGGGGTGGGCTTTGAGGTTCTGGATGCTCAAGCTAGGCCCAGTATGGCATTCTCTTCTTACTGCTTGCCAATCCAGATGTAGAACTCTCAGATCCTTCTCTGGTACCATGTCTTCCTGCACACTACCATGCTTCCTGCCATGATGATAATGGACTAACCTCTGAAACTGTAAGCTAGTCCCAATTAAATGTTTTCATTTATAAGAGTTGCCATGATCATGGTATCTCTTCACAGCAACAGAAACCCTAACTAAGACACATATAAGCAAATAAATACCCATATTTGTCTTTCCGGGTATCAGATACCCAGAATGAGTTTTTCTAGTTCTATCCAGTTGTCTGCAAATTTCATGGTATCTTTTCCCCAAAAACCATATGAGTAATACTCCATTTTATTAATGTACCACATTTTCTCTATCCATTCTTCTGTTAAGGGACATCTCAACAGAAGAAACTGGTTGTGTCCAGTATTAGGCTATTGTGCATAAAGCCACATTTAACATAGTTGAGCTTGTGGTAGAATGGAGCATCCTTTGGGTATATTACCAAGAGTGGTATAGCTGGGTCTTTAGGTAGATTGATTCCCAATTTCCTGAGGAACCACTGTATTGGCTGTACAAGTTTGTACTCCCACCAGCAGTCAATGAGCATTCCTCTTACTCCACATCCTCATCAGCCATTCTGATCTTATTGATCTTAGCCATTCTGACAGGTGTAAGATGAATTGTCTTCCTTCCTTCCTTCATTCATTCCTCCCTCCCTTCCTTTTCTTTTCAGCCATCCCAACAGGCATGAAACCATATTTCAAGGTGATTATGATTTACATTTCCATTTTAGAAATTGTGGAATTATAAGAGCTCTGATTATATTTGGGGTATTAATCCCTTTTCAGATATATGATGTGCAATTCTTTCTCCAATTCCACCCTGTGATGTCCTTTGTTGCACAGAAGCACAGGAGCTTTTTAGTAAGATATGCTCCCGTTTGCCTATTTTTACTTTTATTGGTGTTGCTTTTGGTACTATAACACTACTTTGAATTTACAAATAAATCCATGAAAAAGTAGCACCCATGTAAGATGTTTCTCATCTATAAATATACCTTAGCTTTCCTTTTTACTTAATTCTTCTTTGATATATTCCAAATAAATATTCAATTCCACAGTTTTTACTCATTTATAAGTCAATGTATACATGTAATTAATTTTTATTGAGGTATGATCTTAAACATAGCTAGTTTGCCAACGACTTTTTATTAATTAGGAGAATTTAATGTAGGTATTTTGTGGGGAGGTTCTTATGTAAGTGAATATTATTCAATACATGGTTCAGGAGCCAGTGCAATTACTGGAGAATTTGCTGCTCTTCTAGGAGAAGATTAAATTTGGACTGAGAGTTGGGAAATATTTTTATCAAGCTGACAGAACAAGTGAATGCGTGTGCTGAATCTAATAATAAAAATTATGTTTTATATCTTTTATGTCTTCTTTAGTTTCTTTTTAGCTCATCTGTATTTTTTTCTAAAATATCAGGCTGATAGTTTTGAAAGAAAACCATTTCTTATGGTTAGGTTGAAAACTACTAATGTTGACAATATGATCTGCCAATTACAATGTTCGGTCCTTACTTTTCATCTACGTGACATGACACACATGGTATTTCCTAATAATCTGAGGTTTGCAGTGCCTTGTTGAGGGGAAGCAGTACTGATGGCTTGATTATTAGTTCTCAGCACTATTGTCTGCTTTCCTTGGCACGTCTTTTCTAGTTTACCACAGGATTTTCTGAGGTCTCTTCTACTCTTCATTGTTAAAAAGATTTTATGTCTACTGTAAGTATTGTTGAATTCCATCAAATACTTTCCCACTTCTATATAGAGGGTCACATATCTCATCCTGAAGAAGTTTCCTGCAAGTATGGTGAATTACATTAATGTTTTAGAGGCGCCACTTCTTATGTTGTAGGAATAAACACAGTTTTAACATAGTGAAAAATATTCTTCACAACATCTTCATTTAGAATGCTTTTGGTTTTCCTTAGGAGAAAGATTGCTCTATAGTTTTCTATGATTTATTTTTGCATGTCTTCATCAATAACTATCTATTGATGAAATGATGGTCAGTATTCCAGATGCTATGAATATAGCATGAACAAAGCATGTGAAAAGTCACAGATCACACTCTGAGACAGAGAACACCATATAATGCTAGATGGTAGTTAAGTTCTGAGAGGAAAAATAGGACAACAATGTGGAGAGTGAAATGTGGTGTATGTTTACAATTTTAAAATAAACATGTCCCCTTAGGGGAACCTAAGGAGTTAAGGAAAGGAGTCACAGATGGATAGGAAGGGTCAGCCACTTCAGAGGGCTTGGGGTAAGGGGCATTCAGGACCCAACAGCTAAGTTGAGATGAAACATTAGTTCAGCATGATAATAGAAGGGAGTTGGTAGGAGGCAGCGTGCTGCAAATATTAAGGACATTATATTGGTGGTTCAGAAGCATGGTGCTAGCTGTAGTGAAGGGTGCCTGGCTGAGTCACAACATGGCAAATGACGTCATGAAGGGAATGTGAAAAGGAAAGAAAATTTGCACGGACTGACCAGAGAAGAGAGTAAGGAGGCTCTGTCTTGCTTTTTTCTTTTCTTTTTTCATTTATTTTTATTTTCTGTGTATGTGAATGCCTGCTTATCTGTTTGTGTAGCATATTCATGCAGTTACCTGTGAAGGTCAGAAGTCTTTGGAACTCCTAAAACTGGAGTTACAGATAGCTGTGAGCCTTCTGATGTTGGGGCTGGGAACTGAACCTGGGTCTTCTACAAGAACAGCAAGTGCTCTTAACTACTGAGCATCTCTCCAGCTCTGCTTTTTAAAATAACTGACAGGAACTAGCTAGGGTTCCATTAAGTTGGAAGTTCCTTCTAAGAGAGATGCTCCCAAAGACTATGACCTCCAACTAAACCCCACTTTTTAAAGACCCTACCACATCTTTACATTACCACATTGAGGAACTAAAGCTTCCAGTACAGGAGCCCTTGGAAGGCAAACCACACCCAAACCATAGGAGACTGACATCAAGATTTTTATGTCTTGAACAAGTAGAGAATGAAGGTACTCTAAGATGGGAAAGAATTGGGGATAATTGTTCAGGAAAATGGTATATAGTTAGGTGTAGCTTACAAAATAAATTGAGAAATTGAGGAGTCCTTGCTTTGAGGTTTATATTCAACTTTAATATTGGAATATTAGGGGGAAATTACCTGTGAAATGTCTTGGGTATGGTGTTTGTGCAATAGGAAAACATCTTTACTGTGTTTAATTTTAAGGGCCATTTGAATTTGACCAAAATAGGTTAGGAAGTGGCAACAACAGCTTCTTGTCACAAGCCTAGTGCTGGAAAGCATTGGTTCTAGTCATTTTAGTCACCCGAGTTTTAGTGTGTGTTTCCACCATTGCTGTTCACAAGCTGAGAGGAACAGAAAGCTGACCATTGTGAATTAAATGCTTTATCTTAAAATGACATGGCACTCAGCTCACAATGCTTGGCCAGTCCTTCGACAGGGCCTCGTCTGTCTTCAAGTAGCAGAAACTGGTTCATCTAAACAGAAATAGAGGAGACGCTAACACTGGCAAACACGGTTAATGCCACTGTACGGGGTGTTCTCTGAGACATTTTTGAAAGTCTGCATGTTTTGTAAAGATACAATGTTGTTTGTGAGGTTGGTTATTAACATAACCTGTACTTACATTCTGCTTTTCATTCCTACTGCTTTTTATTTATGCCATTGTTGTTTTTCTTTGTCAGTATAAAAATGTGAAAATGAAGGTCTGTTATTTTAGCTGCTAAAAACCTCTAATGACATTAGCAGATTAATAATTAGGGGAAAAAGGACTATGCTGTATGAATAGAAAAATGTATTAAGTCCATGAAGAATAGTAATTATATTCTCTGGTCTCTTATTCAGATGACTATCAATTGTAAATGTTTCTGTACTGAGTTTTCTAATGTGGAGACAAAAGCATTTGCTCTTGGCTTCTAATCAATTTTTCTTGTGTTTTAATCAGATAAGCTGATTAGAAGTAACGTGAATGAACATATGGGGTCCTTATATGAGCTAGATAGAGGTCTAGTGTTAAAACGGAATTGGAAATTGGCTTAGAAAATAGACAACTAGATAATATGAAATAGGATAGTAAATATATATTTACCTACATTGTGGGTTTTATATGAACATTGAACTTCCAGTTAGTTGTGTTTGAATTTCTCTGTTGAAGTTTTTAAAAGATTATGTGGAAATACCACTAATTAAAGGTAGAGTTATGAAAAATGCTTTCTCTAATTCCTGAGCTTGATATGTGGATTAGCTTGCTCAACTTCTGTTCCTCTTACCTTCTATTTGGAGATGATGAAGTAGTAAAATCTACATTTCTCTTCCACACTTGCAACTATTAATAGACATACATTACTAATATGTAAAAATGAAGTGGAGGTCATGTTGCCAAGTGTGCTCAAAAGACGTTCAGTAAGTAACACTGGTGTTTACAGGGTTTTAGCAGCTTATGAAATTACAACTGCTGTCCAGAGGCAGCCTCGAAGTTGGACACTTGGTTGCTCATCTAGACTGATTGAATTGAAAGAAATGGTTATCCCAGAGTCCTGAAGAGGGAGATGCTGGGAGTCATGACAGTCACACACTTATCTGTGATCACCTGGAATATAAGTCCAATCTAAATGCTGTTGTATTTTAACATAAACAAAAAATATGTGAATTCGTCTCATCTGAAGTATGATTAAGAAAAATATAGGAGATTGCCATAATTAGTCATTCTATTGCATTGATTGAAAAAAACAAGCAGGAAAGGTGTTGACTGGGACCTGGTCAATTTGGTTACACATTCCCATAAGCACTGAGACAAGAAGGGATAGTTATTACTAGGGATATTCATTATCTAGAGATCTGGATGAGGAATTTATATGATCTTTCTTTTACTATATGTGGCAAGTAAAGGGGCCTCAGAGAAGCCTGTCTGCAGCCACTGCTTACATCAATCATGTAGATTTCCTCTGTAGTAAGAAATTGCTTCACAAAGGATAACTTCCCAAAGCCATTCCTGGCCTTGCTAATCCTCTGAACAGTCATGCCAAAATATGGCCAAAAAAGCACCATTTGGAGTGGTGTATTTCAAATGTCAAAATACTTCTCATTCTTTGCAAATTTCATACATGTATACAATGTATTTTGATCATACCCATCCCCTATTATCTCCTTACAGCTCCACCTTCAAGAATTCCCAACACATTTCCTCCCAGCTTCATGTCTTTTTTAAAAAATAATCTACTGCATCCAATTCATGCGTCCATATATGCATGGGTATGGGGCCATCCACTGGGACATGGGCAGCCTACCAGTTGCCACCCCACCCAAACAGTGGCTTTCCCTCTCTCAGCAAGCTTCCGCTGCCAGTAGCTCCTCAATTGGAAACTGGACTTGGAAGCCAGTATTCTCATCTATGCTGAGATTTTAACTAGTTAGATCTTGTGCACAGATGACCACAGATGCTATAGGTTCATGTGTGCAGCAGCCTTGCCATGTCCAGAAGTCTGCGTTTCATAGCTCTCATCAGCATCATTTGGAACTTGTGTTCTTTCTGTCTCCTCTTCTACCATAGCCCCTGAGCCTTGGGTTGGAGGAGGTTGGACCTATCTATGACTGAACACTCATAGTCACATATTCTCAGCATTTTTGACTAGTTGTGAATATCTGCATTACCACTACTCTTTTAAAAAAAGAAACTTCTCTGACCAAAGTAGAGAGAAGCACAAATCTCTAGATAAAACTATAAAATGTTTAGAAGGTCATTTGAAAACATGACCTTTTAGCAATACGGTGACAGTAGGTTTCCCTCTAGAGCCCATGACTTCCCCAGGCATGGATTTTTTTACAGGCTTATAATACAAGACCTGAAATCCTTGCTGTGGAGTCTGTCTCAAATCCAAGTAGAAAGTGAGTGGTTAGCCCCATAATGGTCATGCCACTATTACACAGCTGGGCATGTCTTGCCTGGCAGGTCTGTAACATAGTATGCAGAATCCAGTGCTAGGCAAGACTGTTGATGACTTTTCTCTCCTAGCTACCTTCCAGCACTATGAAATTTATTCAGCAGATAGAGAGTTCCTGGTCATTTTGAGATTGATTTCTGAAAAATTATTGATATTCAGAGACTGTAATGTGGGCATCTTAGTATTCAAAGTTTTTTTCCATAAGGAAATTAAACTGCTTTAATTTTACACTTAATAAAAGGAATTCAGTGGACTTCTAGAACATCTGTTAACATCTTGGGCAATAGCATTTTAGTGTTGTGGAATATTTTTTAGCTATGTAAAGATGTGTTACATTTGTTTATGTGGTGGAATATTGCTTTAACTGTGTAAAGGTGTGTTACTTTTGTTTATGCTGCATCTGTTTAATGATGTAAGGATGTGCTACATTTGTTTAATTGTGAAAAGATGTGTTGCTGTTTCACCTTGCCTGCCTAAGGCACCTGAATAAAAGTATAAATAACCAATAGCTAGGAGGGAGAGGGATAGGCTAGGCTAACAGGCAGAGAGAGTAAATAGGAGAAGGAATCTAGGCTCAAGAGAAAATGAGAAGAGAAGGAGGAAGAAGAAGGAGAACAGAATGAGGGAGAAAAAGAGGGACATGACTGGAGCCAGAAGCCTGGCAGCCGCCAACCAAATATAGAGACAGCAGGAAAGTAGGACAGAAACGGGGGTGGGCAGGGGAGAAGAAGGAGGAGGAGGAGAGGAAGGAAGGAAGGAAGGAAGGAAGGAAGGAAGGAAGGAAGGAAGGAAGGAAGGAAGGAAGGAAGGAAGGAAGGAAGGAAGGAAAAAAGCCCCAAGATAAAACATAGATGAAAAGAAACAGGTTAAGTTATAAAAACCAGCAAGAAATGAATCTAAGCTAGGCTGAGCATTCATAACTAAAAATAAGTCTCTGTGTCATGATTTAGGAGCTGGTTGATGGCCCCAAATAGAAAGCCTGGCACATTTTAGCATTGACTTTTTATAGTATTTTAAAGTATGCTATATTTTCAATGTCAAACAAGTAGAAAGATGAAGAGTAGGAAATGAAAGAGAATATTGCGTCCACTTTTTTGTTTTTTTAAAAGACTGAGTAATAGGTTGGGGGATGGCTTGATCAGTCAAGTGCTTGCTGTACAAGTGTGAGGCCCTAAATTGTAATCTCTAGACCCACACAGAGCCAGGCATAGCAGAGTCTATAACCGCAGTGCTCCTGTGGTAAAACGGGAGGCGGAGACAAGAGAGTCCCTGGAAACTTGCTGCCCAGGTAGCCTGGGGTGTGACTGATGATGGACAACCAAGAGAAAAAGTAGATGCTGAGGATAGACACCCACACTTGTCCTCTGACCTCCACATGCCTGTCTGTGTGTGCGCGTGTGCGCGCGCGCGCGGGCACACACACACACACGTGCACACGCATGCACATGAGTGTCCACATGTCATACATATACAACAAATAAAAAATTTAAACTGGTAATATTTAATCATACAGATGCATCCCAAAAAACTTTACTCATTTGTGGATGGACACAGTTGTTTCAATATGGAACTGCTGTGACTCACCCTGGAGTGAGGGCAGACTCTGGTTGTCTGTTTTCATTTCACTAGGATATGTGGCCGAACTAGTTTTAAGTTTTTGAGAAGCTTCCATATTGTTTTCCATAATGGCAGGAGTAGTATCCATTTAACCAACAAGATACAAATAAACCTAAGTCTGTATCCTCACCAATACTGGTATCTTTTGTGACTTTGATAATAACTATCCTAACAGGTAAGAGGTCTTGTTGTGGTTTTAATTTACATTTCCTTAGTGATAACTATGACTTAACACTTTTTAATATAACTGTTGGCCATTTGTCTGACTTATTTTTTAAATTATCTCTTGAGATTATAATTCCATCATTTCCCCCTTCACTTTCCTACCTTCAACTACTCCCCATATACTCCTCTTACTCTTTTAAAATTGATAGTGCCGGGCGGTGGTGGCGCACACCTTTAATCCCAGCACTCGGGAGGCAGAGGCAGGTGGATCTCTGTGAGTTCAAGGCCAGCCTGGGCTACCAAGTGAGTTCCAGGAAAGGCGCAAAGCTACACAGAGAACCCTGTCTCGAAAAACCCAAATAAATAAATAAATAAATAAATAAATAAATAAATAAATAAATAAAATAAAATAAAATAAAATAAATTAAAATTCATGGTTTTCCTCTTTTTTGGTGTGTGTGTCCTGCAAAGTCTACACAATGTTATTTGTGTTCACATTCTCAAGGATGGCCATTTTGTATTGGACAACCAATTGCTGTCCTCCTCTCTTCCCTGGGGAAGACTATTTCTCCTGCTCTCTGCCTTCCTTCCTTTGTTGCCTGTAGTTCTTTAGGATTGAGGCCTTATAAGCTTTCCCCCTTTCGCATGAGTAGGTCTATTGAGATAGTCTGTGTTCAGGTCTTGTTTAGGCAGACATGCTGGTGAGACTTCATGGGTCTAGCATCTCTGAAATGGCTAGAGGACATCACCTCACAGCAAACTTCCTGTTCTTCTGGCTGTCACAAGCTTTCCAGCCCTCTTCTGCAACAATCCCTGAGCCTCAGGTGCAGGAGCTGTGTTACAGATATAGATTGGGACTGGGCTCCACAACTCTGCAGTTTGATTGGTTGTACTTTTCTTTAATGGTCTCTATCTGTTGCAAAGAGTTTTCTTGATGAAGGAAATAAGATATACTTATTTGTGATTATAAGGATTAAATATTTAGAATATAGTTAAGGATTATGCTAGTTTAGAAAAGCGGTGGTTATAGGTTCTCCTCCAAGATCCATAGCATTATTAGCCCTGAGTAGTTGGCTAGGTTTACAGTACTAGGCTTGGTTTCCCCCTTGTTGAGTAGGCCTCAAGTCCAATCAGAGAGCTGTTGGTTACCTCCAAGGTATGTGTACCCTTGGGGTTATTTGTCAGGCTAGCCATTATTGTGGTTCATAGGCATCATAACTAGTAGACTATTGGTTATTTCCCTTCTTTAGATACTTGCTTAGAGTCATCTGATCATGAAAGCTAGTCCTCAAAGAGGAGATTTTTCAGGCCTGATCCAGCTCAGGTTCTCTAGGTCCTGTGTCTGAAGTGTAGGATGTGATGTCTTCAGCAGCAGGGACTTACATATGACCTCTTGGGGGAGGGGGCAACCAAGGGAAATAGCAATAGCCTGTACTGCTTTGGGAGTCTCTTGAACAACGCTGACCAATAATTCAAAAGTGGGGTTCCCATGCCTAGTGTTGGGGTTTTTGTTAGGCTATGACTCTTGGGGGAAGCATTGTCAGCACAGATGGGAGACTTTGATTTAAACCATATATTTATATGTATACACAGACTTCCATTTGTTGTAGTTATTCTTAATTAGATGATATTAATATGGCTGCTTATGACTTTTTCAGACATCCTTACTGTTCTTTTCCCCCTTCTCCTCCTTTTCTGTATTTATCACCCCTCCCTAATTAAAGCCTCCCGCTGTGGTTCCCATTTACCTCCTCAGCTCACTTGTACCCCTCACTACTGCTCCTTCCAGCCCTGCTACACAGTGGTCCCTTTTTACATTCTGGTTTCTTTAGTCACTCCAGGTTATACACTGACTTCTGAAGATTTGGAGCTAAGAACCTCAGATGGCAGAGAGCATTCGATATTTGCCTTTCTGGATCTGGGCTGCCTCACCCAATATGATCTTCCATAGTTCTATCTATTTACCTGCAAATGTCATGATTTCCTTTCTCTTTACAGCTGGATGGTATTGCATAGTGTATATGTACCACACTTTCATTATCTACTTGTTAGTCGAAGGACATTTAGGTTGTCTCCATTTCTAGCTATTGTGAATAGAGCAGCAATGAATACAGCTGAGCAAGTATCTATGAAGTAGAATGTTGAGTCCTTTGGGCATGTTGAGGAGTCATATAGCTGGGCCATAGGATAGATTCATTTTTATTTTTTAAGATTCTCTGTTTTGATTTCCAGAGTGGCTGAACCAGCTTGCAACCCTACCAATAGTGAACGAGGGTTCCCCTTTCCCCACAGCCTTGCCAGCCTTTTGTGTTTGTTGTTTTGTGGATCTTTGCCATTCTGACTGGGGCAAGATAAAATCTCAAAGTTATTACCCTAATTGCTATGGATGATGAATATTTTTGAAATATTTCTTAGAATTTTTTCCTTCTTTTGAGAACTTTCTGTTCGGGTTGCAGGACCAGTTTTTGAATGGGTCATTTTGTTTGTCTAGTTTTTGAGCTCTTTATATATTCTGGCTATTAAACCTCTGTCAGATGTATAGCTGACAAAGATTCTCTCCCATTCCATGGGCTTCCTCTTCACTCAATTGTTTCTTTCTTTAGCTGTGCTTTTTAGTTTTATTAGATCCCACATTTCAATTGTTGGCCTTACTTCTTGGGCAAACAGAGTCCTATGTATAAAGTCTTTTCCCACACCTATGTGATGTAGGTACTGCCTAGGTTTTCTTCCAGCAGTTTCAGTGTTTCAGGTCTCACATTTAGGTCTTTGATCCATATGGAGTTAGTATCTGTGCCTATGTGTGCCTGTTGTTGGTGTATTTTAAAAAAAGTATTGGTTTGTGCACATTGATTCTACATCTTGCCAATGACTGAATTTATCATTTCTAAAAGTTTTCTAATAGAATCATTGGTATCACTAATGTATAGTCTCATATCTGAAAATAGGGATAGTTTTACTACTTCTTTTCTTATTTCCATCCCTTTAATTTCCTTTCTTACCTTATTGCTCCAGCTAGTACTTTGAGCACGATATTGAAAAGGAGAGGGATTTTAGACACCCCTGTCTCATTCCTGACTCCAGTGGGATTGCTTCTTGTTTTCTCATTTAGGATGATGTGTAGATTTCTCTTATATGGCTTTACATTGTGTTACATTCAACTATTTATTCTCCCTCTAGTCCTGCATTCTCTAGGACTTTTTATCATGAGAGCATATTGGATTTTGTCAATCTATTGAGTTGACTTTGTCCATTTGTGTGCTTTATTACATTTATTGACATGTATGTTGAACGATCCTTTCACTTCAGGGATAAAGACAGCCTAGTCATGGGAAATAATCTTTTGGGTGCATTCTGTCTGCAAGTATTTCATAGAACATCTTTGAGATTATGTTCATTAGGAATATTGAGCTGCAGTTTTCCTCTGTTGCTGTTTTATCTTTATCTGGCTTTGATTTCAGGATGATACTGGCTTTATTGAAGGAGTTTGATTGTCTCTTTTCTTGTGTTTTCAAATTCTTGAGTTGCATCATTAAATCATTTTTGTATTATTTCTGATTTTGGTTTTCTGATTTGTATTCTTTCTGATTTCTGGTATTCAGGTGATACTGGCTTAATAGAAGGACTTGGATTTAGTTCATTCTTGTTTTTCCAAATTCTTGATTTGTGTTGTTAAATCATTTGGTTGTATTTCTTTCTGTTTTTTTTTTTTAAATGTAGGCACTTAGAGCTATAAATTTCTCTTGTAGGAATGCTTTTATGTGCTCCAGAGATATTATGTTGTGTCTTCATTTTAGAATTTTTATTTTATTCTTGATTTCTTTTTTGACCCATTTATCACTCAGCAATGAGTTGTTTAATCTCTGTGAGTTTATACACTTAGAGTTTTATTTGATGTCAATTTTAAGTTTTATTGCATGATAGTCAGATAGAATACAGGGAATTATAAACAGAAAATGCTACTCATAAAAGCTCTCAGTTCTAGGGATTTAGAGAGAGTATAGTACATAAGGTCTATATAGAATATAATAAGGACAATGACTTAAGCATGCTCTATTTTGCTCTGTAATAAATTCACCTGTTCCACAGTATGTTCTGTGTTTTACCCGAATTCATTTAATGAATCTCTCAAGCATCAGGGAGCTGAGTTGAGTGCTGATGACTAATTAATACAACTAATAATAAATAAAACTAAGAACTATGAAAACCTAATAAAATTAAACTAATTTAATATTATAAATTGTATCTGATCTAAGTATGTATGCACACCATCTTAGATTTCTTTTATATTTTTATTTCAAGCTTTGAATAGAAGAACAAACTGGCTTCCAGATTTTCAAATTTTGTTTTTTATTCTGTTTTTATGTCCAGTCACAGACTTTTAATAAAAAGAGAGTCATTAGGGAGGGACTAGTGATATTCATGGAATATCTCTTTTCATATAATATGACTGTCCCGATTCCTGGGAATTGACTTTTCTAGTATAAAACGGAGAGAAAATGCTGGTGCATGAAGTTATTATTTTACTGAAATTAATCTATTTGGGGTTCCAGTGTGATAACATGGATGGAGCAAAGGCTGTACACACTGTTGCCACCACCTCCACCCCACGGAAAATAGAATGGGCTAGAAAGGAATTAGGATTAGCAACATAAAGTTAAAAAAATCCCAAGCAATACTGTAGCAAGGGAACATGAGGAGAGATGTGATAAGAAAGCTTGTTTTCCTTTAGCTGTGGTTATAAAGTAAAGAAATATGTGAAGTGGAGCAGCAGGAGCTCTTTCACTGAGAAGCATGGACTTAATGCTTGGGCCCCTCTCCTATTAGACCACCTCTTTTTTAATTTGCAATATTTCCCTCTTTCTTGGTCAAATTGTAAATAGATCAATTTTCCTTTATCAACTTATTTCATAATTTATTTTTAAATGTTTAAGGTTTATGAACCTAAATATCCTAGTTAATACGAGTGTGAAGTGAGAAATGTATAGGAGAAAGAAGTGTGTTAGCTACAACTTCTGTGAATGCACTCAGTGCCACTCCAAATCAACGGCATGCATTTGTACTGTGGCTATGTAAGACAGTTATAAATGCTCAGGCATCAATATGAAGCTTCCCCGGGGAGCAGTGAGCTATCGTCATGGTTTCTGTAGCAAGTCTGTGTTTCTCATTTTACCATGTGCAATTTTTAGGCTTTTTGGTTACCCTATGTTGTAATTTTCTACGTCTGAATGATCTATCCCATTGTACAGAAACACATTCTATTGGTTTTAGAATGGACAGTAACAAAGAATTAACAAGTAGTAGTAATTGGAAGTGAAAAATCCATATTTGCAAAATTCAGCATGAAATTAAAATTGTTAGTAAGTCTTTCAAATAAGTCTCTAGATACAATTTCGTCTCCTTAGGCACAGCTCATCGACTCATTGCTACTAATCTAGGATCTTTGCATAGGAAACAAGTAGCTGAGGGTTTTAAAGTCATCACTAAAACTTTCCAATTTCTAATTTGAATTTCTGCAAACATTGTTTTGTTTCTCTAGAGGGGACAACTAAACACTAGGAAAAGTACTGTTTAAATATCTTCTTTCACTCAACTTTACAATTTTATATGGTAAGCATTTGATTCCATTTTAATGAAAAAATTGTATTCACAGAAGTGTTACAGTTTGAACATGAAATGCCTCCCTCCCTGGAAACACATTGAGCACGTGGTCTCCCGCTGGTGGTGATATTTGAGGAAGCTGTGGAACTTTTAGAAGATGGAGATTAATGGAAGAAGTGGGTTACTGGGAACAATCTTTGAGATTTATAACCAGATCCAAATTGCTGTACTGTCTCTGTTTCCTGATCCACGTGAGACAGAGTAGAAAGACAGGTAAATATGATGACATGGTCACAGAAGATGAAGAAGGATCTCCTTCTAAATCCGATCCGCTGACAAAGGCAGGGACTTTAGAACCACTGATGAGGACCAAATAGTCCACACAGACAATGTATGTTTTTCATGAGGTATCTTGTCTAAAATAGAGACTAAACTGTGCTCACTGAGGACTGGCTGATGCGTTCCCAAAGACACCTCAGCCACGGATATCAAGGACGGTAAGTAGGCTATGCTTACTTAGGGATAAAGTGACGTATAAGCTTAGCTGCCAATGCACTCCTTCCCTAAACCTATACAATGGCCCTCGAAGGTCCACCCCATGAGAAAATTTCTTATATTTTTAACCTTGTTACAGATTCCACTCTTTGGTCAATGTTAGGAAGCAGCAAGGAGAGCTTCTTCACAACCCTTAGAGATGGACCTGGCACCAGCAAAATCCTATCACAGACCCATTGTAAAGAAGCCCGCCCTCAGCTCTCCATTGAAAAGCTCACAGTTGTCCTTGCAGCATGCTTTACTGTCTCTTGGAGCACTTTTCTTTCAGCTTTTAATAAATCCAACTTTCCTTCATATTTTGTTCACCCTGAGATTCATTTATTTCTTCATTAAAGCCACCACTAAAGCCACGAATGTTCAGTTTTACCGAGTGGGTCTCTGAAAAGAACTCGGGCATTGTTTATGTGATATAGAGTTGTGTCTTCATTGCTGGTGACACACGGAACATGTACAGTCAGGCACACACACACACACACACACACACATGCACACAGGCCCCTTCTTGCTCATCTGCCTGCCAGTTTCTCGTGCTTTTGCTCCAAGATGACTTTCTCTCAGTCACTTTCCCCGTTTCCCCGATGCACTAACTCTACTGTTCCTGCTGTTGGCTCTTACTGGCACACCTTGGCGGGGTCCGCCAAAGGGTACCCACTTTGACTTTGCTCACCAGACTTCCCTGGCGTTTGGCCTGGCCATGCTGAGATTCTTCCCAAAATAGATCCGTTCTTTCTGTTCCTGCCTGTTCTTCCACCCCAAACTGTGTAAATGTCTTGTTCTTCCATTTGTTACAATGTGTAAATGAAAGCTGGAGACACCCACCGGCTGCTTCATGCCCAACAAATGGCTGTTCACTCCCCTCCCACAACAGCCTAGGAGACCCACAGCTTAAGCTGCAGCAGGCTGTATTCTCCACATGGCTCTGGCTCTTGTGGCCTGCAGACTTTTTCACTCTCAACTTCCTCACTCCAAAAGGCTTTTATTCCTTTGATTTCTTATACTGTAAACTCTTATTTCAGGAATTTTCAGTTGGTCATCTGACATGATTTCGTGTGGAAAGTTTTGTCTTTCTGTTTTAAAAAAAAAGTCCCATCTATCTTGTGTGTGTGTGTGTGTGTGTGTGTGTGTGTGTGTGTGTGTGTGTATGGATCTGTGCCTGTGGGTTTGCTTCAGACTCAGTTGGATGTGTAAATGTGTGGCCACTACATGCTTGTTTCTGACTGGTCTTGGATGCCTGACTGTACATGTTCCGTGTGTCAGCCATTGCTATTATGGCTAGCTGCCTGGGCTCAGATTTTGCCTCTGGGATTTTCTGGCCCTGAATCTGATGTAATGACAAAGAAAGTTATTTTATACTGTGCCATACCAACTCCAGTGTCGTCCGTGTGACATGAACAATTATGTCAATAATAGTGGACAGGAGATACGTGTCCCACAGGACTAAGCTCCCTGGAAGTCCCTGGCAGAGTGCCTGTGTTATGTCTCCTTCTCGAGGGAGACGTGCTTAACGGATCATGAGCTCTCTGGGCTATGGGTTCTGTATAACTGTTTTTTTTTTTAATAATGTTCTGATTATCTATAAAACACAGCCAAAATTAATGAATGCTTGGGTTGTGAACTATGGAGGAAAGGGGATGCTGGACATGGACCTTATTTAGATATAGCAGAATAAGCTAATCCTTAAAGATCCCAAGCCGCTAGATAATAGAAAGTATAATAGTTCAGGCATTTTTAGGGAATGAACATTCACCCATTAGGAATCCTTTAGGAATCCCAATTAAAGTGATTTATGGTAGAAAACATTATCTCACAAGAGACAGATGGTGGGCCCCTCTGTTGAGGAAGTTCAGCATGGGAAACTTAAGGACTACAGCAGAACCCCTTCCCCTTACAGACGTAAAAGTATAAGAGTACATATTTCAACAGGTAATAAGGTTTTATATTAAAAGAGATATGTGATGAAGAACTGAAGAAAGACTTAGAGAGGGTCTGCAGCATCTAAATTGGCTAAATGGGTCATGAAAACCAGAAAAGTGAAAATAAATAATAAACTAGTGAGCAGCTGAGATACAAATGAAGGACACAGCTGCAAGAAGCCTACACAAGTCTAGGGACTGTACTAAGTTTAAAAAACACACACTACTCTTTGGGTCATAAAGTTCTTGTGGGTGAAGGGATATGTCTAGTGCTGATTAATAATTGTGTGCTTGCTGTTTTTTAAAGATGATGTAATTGAATTATTGCCAAGCTCTTGTTCCTTGTATGACTTGATAGTTTTCTTTTCTGTATATAAACTACTGATTTGCAGAAGTAAAATTACAGCAGATTCAAACCACTTCTGAGTGTGTTGTCTGTCTGTCATTCGCCGAATCCTTGCCTTCCTGACTACCCAAGCCTTGGTCCCCCTACGGTCGTGGTACCCCCGAGGGGCCAGTCCGTGACAGGTGGTGCCCGAACAGGGACCCTTGGGACAGGTAATTCTTTCCCTCTTCTTTTTCTTTCTTTCAAGGTTTAGGATTGGCTCTTGCCAGGATGCTGCAGTTCCGCCGATAAAGGATCATCGGTTAAGGGCAAGTAATCTTGAGGTAACATGGGGCAACATGAGTCAAAACAGGAAAGGTTGTTTATTATATTAAGGCTAGCATGGATGCCTCACCAGCAGTTGTCCAGGGTATGGCATATGCTGCAGCTATGAAAGGACAGAGATTTAGCGCCTATGTAAAGAAAACATATGGGGGCAGCAATAATCAGTCCCCAGAACCCACCTGTTTCAAGTGTGGGCAAGCAGGCCACATGCAAAAGGCATGTACAGAGCAAGACAACAAGGACTGTAAAAATACGGCTCCTGGATTATGTTCACAGTGTTAGAAAGGAAGACACTGGAGAAATATATACAAATCCAAGTTCCACAAAGATGGAACTCCTTTAACAGGAGAAAAAGGGTTTTAAGAGCCTCCTTGATAAAAAGTAGATGAGGAACTAAAATGGGATAAAAAGATAATAATTATAAATAAGTCATGGGCCATAAAGAGTAATCCCTTTATTATTGATTTTAAAAACACTAAATTGTTCACAATGTTAAAACTTGGTTTTTCTTGCACAGATTATGATTATGCTCTATGTTTTAGAACCATAGCTGAACACCAGAGACTGAGATATTCCTACAATGACTTAAACAGTCTGAAAAAGGGTCTCTCCTTATCTAAGTTCTATTCAGGCTAACAAAGGCCAATATAGAAATATATGTCTAACCTTCTTGCTTTTACTAACATTGGTAATCTGTAGTTAATTTGGTAAACTAAGTTATACAGAAACTGTTATGTCCTATAACATTGCACTAAGACATACAAGTTTACTATCAGTTACCTCATAGAGGTTCAACTTCTTTGATATGTCTAGATTTATTATATATATATTCTCAAAGTTAAGCCTAAACAGCATTTGTCCAGTTTAGATAGATATACCTGACAGATAATGATCCCCTGATCCTCAAATGCTTCAGAGATCTGAGAATATGGCATTTAATAAAAATGCTTCTCATGATAGAGACATGCCAGCTCCTAGCAGCACCCCCATATCTCCTCCAAGGAACATGTGAAAGACCCCCAGCCTCCCCGCCTAGCCTAGCTTAGCTCAGCTGTTTTTGAATAAAGCCTGAGAGGTACTGAGGAGTTCAGTTAATGGACATGGAATAAACAGAACATTTGTGGTTAGCCACCTGGCCCCAGAGCGAGGAACTAAAAGGTCAGAAAAACACCCTGTACCCTAGACAAAAGCCAAGTCAGCAGGCGTGGCGAGTTCGGGGAAAAACCACGAACTGTCCTGGGTTTGAACCTGGCCTCATTTGAATCATCCAATCAAAACCCTGTAACCAGGCTTCTTGCTTCTGTACCCGAGCTTCGGCTGCCCGACCCTATAAAAACCCTCTGCTCCAGCCCGTGGGCGCGCCAGTCCCTTGAGCTTCTTGAGAGACTGTGTCGCCCCGGGTACCCGTGTTCCCGAATAAAGCCTCTTGCTGTTTGCATCTGATTCATGGTCTCGGTGTGATCCTTGGGCGAGGGTCTCTCCTGAGGGAAGACTGCCTTCAGGGGGTCTTTCATTTGGGGGCTCGTCCGGGATTAGAGACCCCCTGCCTCGGGACCACCGACCCACTGTCAGGAGGTAAGTTGGCCGGCCACTATCTGTCTTGTCCCAGTCTGTCTACTTGTCTTCCGTTTTCGTCGGGCGCCCTAAGTCAGGTCTGAGTCGGTGGGGGCTGAAGGAGCTGACGAACTCAGACTTCGCCCACCGAAACCCTGGAAGACGTTCCACGGGTCACTGAAGTCCCCTCTGGGGCACGGTTTTTCGGGGCCACTCCCGTGTCAGAAGGATACGTGGTATTGGCAGGGGATGGAGATCGAGGTTCCTCCACATCACCGTCTGAGTTTCTGCTTTCGGTTTTACGCCGAAGCCGCGCAGCGCGAATTTCTGTCGTCTGTCTTGTCTTTTTGTTTATCGTTACTTGTCTAACACTTCTTTATCTAGAGACCACCATGGGACAGACCGTCTCCACCCCACTGAGCCTAACCACGGACCACTGGTCCGATGTTAAGGCCCGAGGAAACAATGAAGGTGTCATTGTCAAAAAGAAAAAATGGATCACCCTCTGTGAGGCCGAATGGGTCATGATGAATGTTGGCTGGCCGCGAGAAGGATCCTTTAACCTCCCTCTTATTTCACAGGTGGAGGGCAAGGTTTTTGCCCCTAATCCTTATGGACACCCCGACCAGGTCCCATACATCGCCATCTGGAGATCTCTGGTCGAAAATCCATTTCCATGGGTCAAGCCTTTCCTTCCACAGCCCCCTCCAGTCTCTGGGCCCTCTGCACCCCTCAACCCGGACTCTTCCCTTTACCCTGTGCTCCCTCACAAGGAGACTCCCAAGCCCCCTGTCCTTCCCCCGGACCCTAACTCTCCTCTCATAGACCTCCTGACGACGAGCCACCGCCCTATCAGCCACCCCCACCGGCACCGACCACCCCTCCGGCGGCTGAGCCCGTGGCGGCCCCAGCTCCGGCATCGGCCGCCTCCGCGGCGGCGGCGGCCTCTGCTGCGGCACCAGCCATGAC
>CABHPQ010159030.1:0-25375 GCA_902168405.1 Peromyscus aztecus
AGACAGAGACAGACAGACAGAGACAGACAGACAGAGAGAGATGTACATGGAGAGCAAGAAAGAAGCCCACATAGACAGAAGGTGGAAAGGGACAGAGCAGTGTGGGGAAGATGAAGAAAGAGGAAGAGGAGGAGTAGACAGGAGACAGGAAATAAGCAATCAAATTTTGTCCATGAGGTAAATGAAGAACGTCAGGAAATACAGTGGCAAAACAATATGGAATAACTTGGCCAAACACCTGCTCACAGGGACACTCTTCAACACACCGACAACACCAAATACTACTGAGGCCATGGAACAACAGGATTTTCCATTTCCTACTGATGGGGTTGTAAAATGGCACAGCCATCTGAGAAGAATGTATAGTGTTTTCTTACAAAACTCCACAAATTCTTACCATAAAATCCAGTGATCATAATTCTTGGTATTTACCAAATGACTTGAACAGTAATGCCTGTACAACAAGGTGTATATGTGTAAATCCACAGTCTTTCAGGATTCTAATTTGGCAGTCTTCTTCAAAAGCCTTGAATATGGTTGAGCATCTTTTGGGTATATACCCAGGAATGGCATTGCTGGGTCTTAAGGTAGGTTCATTCCCAATTTTCTGAGATACCGCCATACTGATTTCCAGAGTCTGTACAAGATTGCACTCTCATCAGCAGTGGAGGAGTGTTCCCCTTTCTCCACATCCTCTCCAACATAAGCTGTCATCTGTGTTTTTGATCTTAGCCATTCTGACAGGAGTAATATGGTATCTGAGAGTCATTTTGATTTGCATTTCCCTGATGCCTAAGGATGTTGAACATTTCCTTAAGTGTCTTTCGGCCATTTGAGATTCTCTGTTTAGCTCTGTAGCCCATTTTTTAATTGGATTATTTGATATTTTGCTGTCTAGTTTCTTGAGTTCTTTATATATTTTAGAGATCAGCCCTCTATCATTTGCTCAACTATGTTCATAGCAGCATTATTTGTAATAGCCAGAACCTGGAAACAACCTAGATGCCCTTCAACAGAGAAAATGGATAAAGAAAATGTGGTAAATTTACACAGTGGAGTATTATGCAGCGGTAAAAAACAATGTCATCTTGTAATTTGTAGGCAAATGAATGGAATTGGAAAAAAATCATCCTAAGTGAGGTAACCCCGACCCAGAAAGACAAACATGGTATGTACTTATTCATAAGTGAATGGTAGAAGCAAAGCAAAGGATAACCAGGCTACAATCCACAACCCCAGAGAAACTAGGTAAAGAGAACACCAAGAGGGATACACATGGATAGCCCTAGGAAGGGGAAAGGGTTAAGATCTCCTGGGTAAACTGGGAAGGGGGAATAGAGGGGAAGAGATGGGAGGTGGGAACATGAGGTCTAGAGATGGCCAAGTTGGGGGAGAGACGGGGAGGGAGAGCAATGAAAGTGATATCTTGACAGAGTGTACCATTAAGGGGATGGGGAGGAAGCTGCAGCTAGGGAAAACCCTGGGAACTCACAAGATTGTCCCCAGCTAAGACTCATAGCACTGGTAGAGAAGGTGCTTGAACTAGCCTTCCCCGGAACTGAGATTGGTGTCTACTCTAATTGTCATTATAGAACCTGCATCTAATGACTGATGGAAGCAGATGCAGAGACCCACAGCCAACTACTTGGCCAAGATCCTGGAGTTCAGTTGAGGAGAGGGAGAAAAGGATGTAAGAGCAAGGGGGAGTCAGAATCATGATGGGAAAAACCACAGAAATAGCTGACTCAAGCTAATGGGAGCTCATGGGTTCTGGACTGACAGCTGGGGAACCTCCATGGGACCAAACTAGGCCCTCTGAATGTGGGTGAGAGTTTCATGGTTTGATGTGTTTGTGGGTCCCCTGGCAATGGGACCAGGACTTATCCCAGGTACACAAACTAGCTTTTTTTTTTTTTTTGGTTTTTTTTTTTTTTTCTGAAACAGGGTTTCTCTGTGTAGCTTTGCACCTTTCCTGGAACTCACGTTGGAGACCAGGCTGGCCTCGAACTCACAGAGACCCGCCTGCCTCTGCCTCCTGAGTGCTGGGATTAAAGGCGTGAGCCACCACCGCCCGGCTCACTAACTAGCTTTTTAGACCCCATTCCCTATGATGTGATGCCTTACTCAGCCTTGGTGCAAGGGGGAGGGTCTAGGTCCATCCCCAACATGGCATGCCAGCCTGTGTTGACTACCCAAGGGAGGCCTTACCCTCTATGAGGAGGGGATGGGGGTGGGATGGGGGTAGGTTGGGGGAGCGGGAGAAGAAGAGGGAGGGGGAACAGAGGTTGGTATGTAAAAGGAAAGAATTTTTTTAAATAAAAAGTATATTAAAAAAGAGAAAAAAGCCTTGAATCTGTCAATTTTATTTATCCATAAACTTTTTTTTCTAAGGTATTTTCAGGCTGACAAATGGCTCAGCATGTAAAGGCACTTGCCCCCAACACTTACTGCCCTACTTCATTCCCTGGAACCCACACTGTGGAAGGAGAAAATGGATTCCTGTGAGTTGTGCCCTAATTTCTACTTGAGCCATGATATGCATTTATGCACGTGTGTACACACACATGCACACCCACGTGTAAACAAGTGATACATAATGAAAATACTTCTAAAAATAAGTTTTCTAGTAGGAAAGTAATCAGAAAAATGCACAAAATTAGCAATAAGATAATTCTAAGTATACATGAACACATTTTCGTGTGTTTAGCACGTAAAATATTATTGAGTTGTAAAAAGAAATGAGCTGTCAAGCCATGACCTGTACGTATTAATGTGTATTACTAAGTAAGATACTAATCTGAAATAATGTATTTAATACCTTCTGATTTTATGATGCTGGAGAAGTATAGAGAAAGTGGGGGGAAAGTAATTAATGGTTTTCAGGAGTCACAGTCTGGCCGGAACAGGTGGAGTGCAGAATAACTTTAATGCATTTGTGAAACTAATCAATATGGCACTATAATAATGAATATAGGTTATTATTCATCTGCCAATATCCATAGTATATACCATGCTCGAGAGGAACATTGACAAAGTGGACTTTGGGTGATGGGTCAGTATTGGCTCCTGACTGCATCAGAGGTACCAGTGTGGTGTGGAATGAGGAAGGGGGTCAGGGTGGATACATGAGAAACAGAAAATTTTAGATATTTTTGTGCATTCCACACAATTTTGTTATAAATCAAAACTTTTTTTTAATAAAGGCTATTTAAAAGAAAATACCTAAGGAACGTTATATGATGTTGAGAACATGATTTTAAATCTGTGTCTTTAAAGGAAACAGCATGAGCAGAAAGGTAGAAACATCTCAGATATGGAGATGGGACTGAGGGAAATAAAAGGAACTTTCCATGCGAAGAAGATGCTTTTGCAGCTGATTGCCATCAAATGTTTATTTGTTCCTGGAGGCCACGAGCACATTTGCCCTTAGTGAATTTGCTGCGGCCGGGCTGCTTATTGCCATGTCCTCTTCCTGCTCTCCTGTGGTTTTCCATGTATCCACCCTGCTTTCCACTGGGCCTATCTGGTTCCTACGAACACTCATTACCTCTGTTCTCCAGGGAGACCTGGAAATGTTTGCATGTGGCCTCCTGGATTAAATACCTCATTATAAAACACTCACAGAAAGTCTTTAGAGAAATTATGGTTTTAGGTTCCAAAGCACATAGAAACATAAAAAGACAACAAAAACAACATAAACATTTCTTTTTTCTGGCAGGAGGATATTTGCTGTTGTTTGTTGTTTTGTTTTAAATGAGAAGACCAGTACATTTAATAGGTTATTCTTTTTTTCACTTTTCCAGATCATTTTAATGCATGATCATAGAATTTAATTGCAGAATTGTAATGGCATACATACATTACCTAAATTTTCCTGCCTTGTTGTACATTTAATCCACTGATAACTTTGCTATTACATCATTGAAAATAAACCGTTTCACAGCTATACTTCTGTGCTTAAGAGAAATTTCTAGAAATCTAATTATTATATAAGATTATTTTCACCTAAAACATATGCCAAGATGGCTCTTCAGAAAAAGGTAAAATCATTGCTTTTTCTAATGATGGCACCTAGACTTTTGTACCCGTGCCAAAGATAGATGTGTATCCTCTGCTTCTTCAAATAGGAATTTGTTTAATTTAACATTTGTGATCATTACAGCAAAACTGAACACACTTCACACAGTTAAATGTTTCATATCTACTTTCACATTAACACTAAAATGCACACTTCTATTACAAGATAACAGTTTCTTATCAGAGAATAGTAAAACCATGGTAGGATGTTACCCATTACATACACAGGAATGTTTGATCTATTTCTTCTTACTCAGAGAAAACCAGGAGACTGGAAATTGCTTGAGAAAAGTTACCAACTCCTGTTTTAAGACAGTGTGTGATAGTAATACAATAGGACATATGCTTGCTTATGGATTATGTTTGGCTTCTGTCTGCTAAGGTGCTGTATGGTTGATAGTGTAGAATATTCAGAGTAATAGTGCATTCTTCATTTTTCTCTGGTTGTCTTGGGTTAACATGCACAGTCATGTTAATGCGAAGAAATGACCATCTGCATGGGTCAAGGTGTGGCCTCCTTTAGAATTCCTTCAGAGACCATCAGGACAACTAAATAAGGCCCCTGCCCGTTGACGACTTCTAGAGTAAGAGAATTGAAGACAGTTAGTACAAACTACTCTATTGGGCTTTAATCTAAGGGATGATGGAGAAATGAAACGTAACTGAAGTTGTACAAGAGATCAGAAGAAAATTCTTTTTCAAAGAGAAATTACAGCAAATTGTGATGGTAGTTATCACTGAGTAGGAGGAGAGACACCACACGGGGAAGAGTGGAAAGAACTCTGAAGTAATGTCCTTGAGCAAGCTAGGAAAATTGGGTCTGTAAGTGGAGGGGCCAACCTCAGAGGGAAAGCCAAAGTTAGGAACAACAGCAAGGCAGAGATAGACAGCTCGGGGATGGCAGTGTATACCCCGGCTTAAGGGCAAACTGAAAATATACAAAGTCCAGGGCAAGGCATGGAAACCAGTCTCTCCTTCTCTGAAAGTGCTTGCCCCAGCAGTGGTACGTAAGTAGGTTCGTTGGGATTCTACTAAGTATTGCTAGATTTACTCTAGGGGGTTGGCTCATGTGTTCACAGATGCTGACAAGTTCAGAATCTGCAGAGTGGAGGGCTGGTTAGCCACCCAGGAGTAGGTGCTGCAGTTCTATTCCAAAGACAGCACACTGGCAGAAGTTTCTTTCCTAGAGGTCGATCTGTACTTTGTTCTATCCATCCCTTCAACTGACTGAAAGAGGCCAAAATGCACAACAATCAAATGTTACATTAAGAAACCCCAGCCAACAGAATATTCAGAGATGGCAAATACAGGAAATTATAAAGTTTAATGTATTTATTTTACCCTCTACACAATAAAGTAAAATAAGGTCTGCCCTGTCTCGAAAAAACAAAAAAAAAAAAAGAAAGAAAAAAAGAAACCTCACAGATACTTAGAATATGTGCACACATCTGGATATTTTGATCAGCCAAATTGACACATATGGGTGATCCCCAGCCACAGAATTCTTCTAAGTTCTACACACCTTCTCTTTCAAATGTGCTCTGTCTTGGGATCAGTGTGGACTGGATGCCCTTGCCTAACTAATTGCCTGCAGAATGAATGAGCAGGCCAACTACTGCATTGCTTCTTCTCAAGATGCTACGGGACAGGTGCATAAGCTAGACTGACTCCATACTAGTGCCCAGGTCTTCCTGAAATACAGGATAAAAATTGCTAACCTTCCAGAGCCTGCAACCTAGGCTGGAGAATGACAGGAACAGGAGGGAAGAATAAGGAGGCTGGGGTGTGTGTGTGTGTGTGTGTGTGTGTGTGTGTGCGCGCGCGCGTCATCTTGGTGGTGGTGGTGGTGGTGGTGGTGGCAGCGGCGGCGGCGGCGGCAGCGGCGGCGGAGGCGGTGGTGGAGAGAAACCTTGGTCAGGGTCTGAGTGATGAGAGCCCCACTTGTGCGAGGCCCTGACTTGGGAAAGGCAGATTTGTGAACCAGGTTTTCAAGACCCTGAAGGGTGTGGCATTGTCCTATCAAACTTTACTTACGAAACACAAGTCTTATCTGTTTTTATTATTATTTTATTTTAAGGCAGGGTCCACAAAGCATTAGTTCTGAAGTGTGGGGCTTTTCTAAATGTGGGTTCCTGTGAACCTGCTCTGGTCCCACACCTGTGAAAGGCAATCTAGCCCAGGTGGAGCTCAGGAACAATTTATTTATTTCCCCTTTTACTGAAAGTAGACTCTTTTTCTCATTCAATAAATCCTGATTACAATTTCTTCTCCCTCTCCTTCTCTCAGTTCCTCCCTCCCCACCTCTCCTCCCACCCTGATCTATCCCCTTTCTGTCCTCATTAGAAAATAACAGGCTTCTAAGAGGTAACAACAAAACATGACAAGATAAAATACAAATAGTTTAAAAAAAAAAAAACATCACATTGAAGTCAGACAAGACAACTCAACAGAAGGAAAAGAGCCTAAGAGCAGACACAAGAATCAGAGACCCACTTGTTCACACACTCAGAAATCCCATAAAAACACTAAACTGGAAGCCATAATACATACATAGAGAACCTGGTGCAGACCCGTACAGGGCCTGTGTATGCTACCTTTTAGTCTCTGAGTTCATAGGAGCCTTGCTCATGTTGGTTCAGAGGACCTTGTTCTCTTGGTGTCCTCCATCCCCTCTGGCTCTTACACTCTTTCTGTCTCCTCTTCTGAGGGGTTTCCTGAGCTCTGAGGGGAGATATTTGATAGAGATAACCCGCTTAGAGCCCTGTGTTCCATGGTCTCTCAGTCTCTGCATAGTGTCTGGCTGTGAGTCTCTGTATTTGTTCCCACCTGCTGTAGGAGGAAGCTTCTCTGATGATGGCTGAATAAGGCACTGGTCTATGAGTTTAGCAGAATATCTTTCAGAGTCATTTTATCACTACTTTCCTTTTATTTTTTTTTAAAGACAGGTAGTATTTGGTTTTACCCTAGGTCTTTGAACTGTCTAGTCTCTGGTTCTTGATCACCCAAGCCGTTTGGGGTATGGGCTCCACCTTGTGGAGCGGGCCCTAAGTAAAACCAGCTCTCAGCGGCTTACTCCCACCGGCTCCAGGCCACCATTGCAATAGCGTATTTTTTCAGGTAGGACAGATTGTAGATAAAGGGTTTGTGGCTGGGTTGGTGTTCACATTTCTCTTTGGGTAGCCTGCAGAGTACCTTCCTGTAACAAAGGCACTAGAATGTAGGGGTGAAGGTGCTGTGTAGGCAACACCTCTTCCTCTCCATGTTTGAGGAGTTGTGTGGGTGATGTCTTCAGCAATGGGGCCTTGCTGTTAGTTTGTAGAGAGCAAAATATTGTTTTGGCGACAGTCTGGGTTGTTTGGGATTTCCATGGGAACTCTTTGGTCAATAACTCAGTTGGATGTGACCCTGTCTGGGAATAGATTCTTAGAGAACTGTGTGGAATTTTTTGGTTGCTTTTATTTTCTTAACAGAAAGAGGTAATCAACAGAGGGAGGAAAGGCTGGTGGTAGACTCAGGGTGCAAACAGATGAAATTAAACCTTTTATAAAGAGTAAAAGAGGGAAGGAACATATTTGATGTTCTGGGCAGCTCAGGGGCGCCACTTGTGTAAACCACGAATTTAAGGAAAGACCGAGATGAAAGACAGTTGATTTTTCTGATGTGTGGGTATCACAGGACAGTATGAAGAGTCGGATTTACCCAGGATTGATATTTTGCAAGCAAATACAATGAAGGAAAAGGCGATTAAGGAATCTAGTGAGCTAATAAAGACTTCTCGGGACATCAGAACAAGGCAAAAAAAAAAATATTAGGTTTCCTAGTCTATTTAATTTGGAGCCAAATAGATTATTTTCACTGTTCCATTTAATTACCCAAGTGTTACTTATTATACTTACTCATTTTTAGCCAACAGATATTTGTGGAGCTCCTTTTTGGTACCAGGCACTTCTCTGTGCCATGGTTCACTCACAAAGAAAGTCTGTATTTCCATGGAGCAGAGTAAGTATCATAAGTACAAATAAATGAATGAGAAACACACTGAGGTAGTAGGAAATTCTTTGAAGACAACATAATTGGGCCAGAAAGTGTGGACAGAGATCGGAAGGGATATTGGATGAGAGGTGGGACTCTGATACAACAAATGGTCCTCCTAAGGGTGGAGGTGCAGGTCACACCCCACAGAAAGCTACAGGAGGACTAGCTGGCGAGTCCTCCCACTGTGAGAGCCTCTGAAATGCAGCCGAGGATGCCGTTTGCCCACCAGCGCTCGACAAGGGCATCACCTAGAGGCGGGGACGGCAAAACCTTCAGGTGCAGTCCTGACTGATGACAGCGTTTTTCCTTCACACGCAGAGCTGCCTCGGCTGAATTCTCTCCCCAGCCGCAAAGAAATAATTAGTGAAGGCGTAGAAATGATTGCTGTGTGTGTTACATAGGTGTAATTGCCAGCTTCACTTCGAGGAATTGGAGAAATCCCCTGTTGCCTGCCTGATCCTGGTGCTCCTCTTCTGCTGATGAGCTCGGCGGATTCTTCTGCTTGTTCTCCATCGCCCCTTCCACCCTCTAGTATCATTTACTGGGAGCAGAAAGATGAATTAGCTCTCTAAAGAAAACGTCTGGGTTCCATATCGGCAGCTGTACTGGGTTCATCCAGAGAAGGCTCGTCACCTCCTTCACTGCAAGGCTTGGCTCTCTTCGCTGAGCTCTGCGAAGCCCCTCTTGCCAACTTGGTTTCCAGTGTTCTGATTGATTCCTGTTCTTTGGCAAGAGCCCCAGTGTTCTCCATTCTTTCTGACCTGCTGCCACGGGGAGGAATTTAATTCTCTCCTCCATTATGCTGAAATTTGGCATAAAGGAACATTTTCTGATTATGAATTGAAAAGGAATCTGCAGTGGGTAAAAACATGAAACTTTAATAGTTTCCACACAAATCATCTCTATCTTAAATTATGTTCCTATAGCCTTTTAAAAATTTAATGGCCCCTGTGTTATAAAGTAGAAAAATCCATACATTGAGGACATGACTGTTGCGTGCATCAATTCCCAGCAGTTGTAGTTATCCGAACAAGATCAAACTGGTCAGAGTTACAGCTTGGCTGAGTAGAGGCACTGGAGGCCCCACCCCTGCTGGAGATGATATCGGCATTTGGTTTCAGCTGAGGGAGGGTCCCTCACCTTTAGAGAGGTGGCAACTGGTAGGTTGATCATGCCACCGTGGATAGCCACAAGCCATGAGCATATGGGAAGCACTAGCTGGATACAGAAAGTTATTCATGACAGTGTCAAAGAGGAGATGAAGTCGGGAGAGCTGGGAAGTGGAAGGCACGAGGGGGAGGGGGAGTAACGTGTGCAATATGCATTGTCTGAATGTATGAACTTTCAAAGCATAAAAGCATTATACTTTTTAAGAATGAAAAGGTATAGGCTGTGCTTCTGTTACTGATACGTTATTGGTGACCAGTAAACGTCACTGATTCTAATGGCTTCTTTCTGAACAAATGTGCTAATCTGAAGTTAGCTACAGTGCTCTGAAGACCCAAGAGAGAACACAGTTATAAAATGGTTTGCACACTGAAAGCAGTTCCAGACATGAAGCATTATTGTACAGCTAAGCTTTATGCTACCAATTTACTTTAAGGTTATGGTTAAAAAAAAACATTAGACATGGATACAAACGGAATGATGTCTGGTTAAAGACGTGCCCTGGGCCACTCACACATAGTGCAGAGTCACATCAGCTAAAAGGGTCTGCTCTGGAAAACCTGGCGACTGTCTAGGAGCTGGGGTTAAAGATTTTCACGGTAATTGATATTTTTTGTGAGTGTGAGTCATGAGAAATTGAGTTACCCTCATGTACTGATGACTTAAAAGCCTATGGACAGACCAAAATAACGTAACCCCACATGAAAGAGACCGCCATGGCCCAATGCAGCGCTGAGGCCGTGTTGCTACTTTGAAAAGCACCCACACGCAAGTGCCACTGCTGACGTTTTGTTTTGTTTTGTTTACGTACTGCTGCTAAAATCAAAGTTTTAGTGAGAGACGGGTACAGAGAAAGAGTTTTAGAAGACCCTGGAAATGACAACGGCTCAAGAAAAATAAGTAAATCATTGATTTTTTTTTAAAGCAAAAATAGCTCTTTTAAGTGAAATGAATCTCAGGACTTCTGGGCAATCAGCGCTGATGAAGCAGGTGGGGGGTGTTCTGCCTCCTTGATGCTCATCTTCCCTTTTGGTTTTCCTGTTGTTCCTACTGCCTTGGTGACTGAGCCAACAGCCTTGTGATTCTTTCGGTTCTTTCCTTTGCATCCAAGTCTAGGAAGCCTTAGCCTAACCTGACAGCTGAGCTGCATTTGGGAGTTGAGTAGTCACTTCCTCCACTGTTCGCCTTCTTGACGTCACTGGCCACAGTTCAGGTACAGCTGCTGATCCCTTCGCTGATCTGTCCGTTCTACTGTAAGAGAACACTATTTCACATCCTAAACATCTTTGTAGAATACTTCCTTTACTGTCTACGCCTGTGAGAAAATAATCCCTCCTGGGGTAGGGTTGTCTGTCGCCTGTTATCATCTTGAGTGAAAGCGCTTACACTTTTAGAACCATGACACCACATGTGCTAAAATGCCCAAAACTGGGTTTTTTTTTTTTTTTTTTTTTTTCTTTCTTTCTTTCTTAATTTCTTATCTAAAATTTTAATATATTTTGATCATTTCCCCCCCCCACACACACACCATTCCCCAACTTCTTCTAGATTCTACCCATCTGCCTACCCACCCACCTTCAGGCTCTTTTTCTTCCTCTCTCTCTCAAAAACAAAAACAGACAAAACCAAAACAAACCAAAACAAACAAAAAACAAAGAAAATCAAAGCAAACAAAAAACCAATAAGACAAAGTAAAAGGAAATAAGAAGCCCACAAAATAAAAGCAATCAACAATCAAACAAGCAGAAAAAGCCATGGAGTTCCTTCTGTGATGACTCCTGGAGACGGAGCCTGGCCCAGTGCCACTTGATATACCTAGCGACAGCCCATTCCCCATTGGAGAAACTAATAATTTCCCCTTTGCCAGCAACTACCACTTGCTAATAGCTTATGGGTTAGAGTTGGGAGGCCCTGCCTAGTACCCCCATTGGTACCCGGAAATAGTTCTCTGGTTTGAATTTTCTTTATAAAAAGCTGTTCTTCTGTATTAATTTATGCTTACCAGAGAACCCTGTCCTTAACATAAACTTAAAAGCTATCAACCTTTTCCGGTTGAAAAAAACCAGAAAATTAAAGTAAAGGGCCCATCTCAGATGCAAATCTCAGAAAGAACTAGGAGCAGCAACAGAAACACATGATGCAATAGCCATGGATTAAGGGAAGTGCTGGACCCGAATGAAAGCAGAAACTTTAAGGTGAGATGCTGTGGCAGGTGAGTAAATGCTCTTCTGGGACAACTGTGTCCTGACTCCTGAAACAAAGGAATGAGGTACCTGTAAACAGGCTTTGTGATGGGATTGTCTCTATTAAGGGGGAGAGATTATTGTGTATGAGCAAGGTGGTCTAGAAATAACAAAAGGGCCCTTAGAAGAGGGAAATAGTGAGGCCAGGGTCAGAGCACACGTTACGACAGATGTCGAATTCTGAAGGACATGGAGCTACCAGGCAGGGAGTGCAAACAGCGCTAAGCTGGAAATGGTAGGAAAGTGAGTCTTCTCTACAGTTCTACCCACTCTTCTAGCCTCATGACCTCACAAACACATGATAATCAATTTACATTGTGTTAAACCCTTATGGGGTGCTGGTGCACTACATGAGCAGAAAGAAGTAAAGCCAGGGCTCTGCTTGACTTTAAAGACACTTGTGCGTCACGCAGGCTGGGTCATGCGCGTTTGCTTGCCTGGTGGAAAGAGAGAACCAACTCCTGAAAGTTGTCCATTGACCTTCACATACGGCACATGTGCTTGTACTTGAAATATTTAATGTGCACACACACACACATATAATAATAATAAGTAGCATTAAATTTTAAAAAGAAGCAAATACAGGTTTTTAGGACTTGAACAAGTAGGAAATCCCTTGTCATTCATACAGGTATATGAATTGATTGATTGATACATATGGAGATGTTTGGATATGCCTGAAAATTTTTCCAGAAGGATTTACGTGCTGTAGAGTGTCCAGACTTGGAACCATCTTGGAAAATGTTTTATTTCATCTTTTACCCTCTGTACTACTGGATTCATCCACTCATTCATTAATTCACTCATTTGAGATGGTCAGCCCAAGCTGGCTCCAAAGCTGCTCTGTAGCAAGGATAACCTTGGGCTTCTTACCCTCTGGAGTGATGGGATTATAGGCATGTACCCTCATGCCTCTTTTCACACAGAACTGGCAATGGCAGGCAGTCTACCAACTGAGCTACATTGCCAGACCTGACATTTTTTTTAAGTTAGCTCTCTGCACATAGGGTTTTATATAATTTTTGAGCAGGCCCCAAATAGGATGAAATTTGAACCAACTCATTTCTAATCACTTCTCAGCCTACCTTCTCCCACCATTAGTGGGTTACAATGGTTCTGCCTTTGGGAAAGTCTGGGTTTGTGAAGGGAATGTATGGACAATTGGTTTACATCAATGCTCTTTAAAAGGACAGCTGTGCCTTCCACTCTGACATAGAAACCTAAGAAGCATAAACCACATAGAAGACAGAACTATGGTTTTCATAATTTCCCAGATAAGTTCTAGTCCAAATAAAGACTTATCAGACAACACTATTCTCTTACATTTAGAAAAGATGGCTGCTTTGAGACAATTTTTGTACGTCTGCCTGGTAGTGTTCATTTCTTCTTAGAAAAAGGGTTGAAATCAGGAAAGAGAAATGACAAAGATTCATAAGTAATAGCCCAAAGACGCAGGTAAAATCAGGACTCTGGTGGAGAAACACTGTGATCCAGCACCCTGTGTTTTGCTTCGGTGTTACGGGAGTGAGACGTGAAGGGGCATGGATGTGGTTGTTTAGCAAGGAGCATGTTTTGCTTAATGCAAATCACTGAGCTAGAACTGCTTCCCACAAAGCGTCAGCACATCCATTTCATTACGAACTGATGCCACCACTAACGACAATCGCAGCAGTCACTGTCTGCCTGAGAGGATCAGGGTGCAGTCAACGAGGTTTCCTGATTTGGGGAAAGTAAAATAATTTAGAGCGTATTGTTTGCTTACTCTGATGGGTGTGCAGTTCTTGCTTGCTTTTTCAGACACAAACTATTCTGATCATGGCCTAGACACTGTAAAGCTGAATTGTCCTTTCTCAGAAGCCACATTCTTACATTCTCACATTTGCTTGGATTCCTTACTTGCTTCCACACAGTATATTGTATATGATGGTGCAGGACTCTAGTCTCATTTGGGAAAACTATGCTTATACTAATCTATCAACTAACTACCTGGGGTCCCCAAACACCATTTTTCAAAATCCCAAAGCCTAATGATATTCTTAAGGAACACAGATAATTTTAGTAGTATGCCTTTTATACATTGAAATGCTCCTTTTTTGCTAGATAAAAGTCTCATGATATCTTATAAAAATGCTGGTTTAGTTCTAAAACATAGGGGTATAGATTAACGGTCTTGTTAAATAAGAAACACAGAGCCAATGCAGAGATGAAAGCCCAAGAGGTCAGAGCTAAAAACCTTACCCTTCACTGCTGCTGTTGTCCTCTTCAGCAAGAGACCTACTTCCTGTCTGTTTGTCTTGTTTATAGACTTTCTATTCTGCCTTCTCATTGGTTGTAAACCCAACCACATGACCTCCTTGTCACTGCCTGTCTGTACAGACCTCCAGGTCTTCTATGGTTGGTATTGAGATTAAAGGTGTGTGTCTCCATGCTGACTGTATCCTTGAACACACAGAGATCCGCCTAGCTCTGCCTCCCAAGAGCTGGGATTAAAGGCATGCACCACCACCGCCCAGCTTCTGCTATGGCTTGCTATTAGCTCTGACCCCCAGGCAACTTTATTTATTAACATACAAATAAAATCATATTTCAGTACAAATAAAATATCACCATATAGGGGGCTCATTTGCATAAAAAGTATTTTGTGCTTTGCTGCTCATTCACAGAGTTTAAATGCAAAAGGTGATTTCTTGGAGACTTATAGAGGGCAGCCCAAAGAAAGAATATCGTTTGTTTGTTAGTTTGTTTTCCTAGTTTGTTTTTTGTTTGTTTGTTTGTTTGTTTTTTTGAGACAGAGTTTCTCTGTGTAGCTTTGGAGCCTTTCCTGGAACTCACTCTGTAGGCCAGGCTGGCCTCGAACTCACAGAGATCCACCTGCCTCTGCCTCCCAAGTGCTGGGATTAAAGGTGTGCACCACCACCACCACCACCACCACCACCACCACCACCACCACTGGCTAAGAAAAAGTATCTCCAGTTTTCCCCATCATCATCAACTTTTTCATGTTCTCCACAGTTTTAATTTGAAACTACAAATACAGGAAGTTCTAAAGTAGTTTGTCATTGTTATTGGACAGTAACAGGATATGAAAATGTTAGGAAGTGTTTTATAGAGTGCTTGATCCAAGACCAATATACTGTCTTCTCCTTTTTCCAGTTTAATTCAAGAGAGAGCGAATAAAGACACTGGTGTAGTACTCGCTTGGGAGGGCCTTTTCAGTGACTAACTTCGTGAATTTAGGTTTGCAGAGCAGTCACTTAGAATTTTGCCCAGAACTAAGGCATGTTGTCCTCAATCACACCAGAGCTGGTTCTTCCTCTATAACTCATCACAGCATTTAGAATAGCAATGTCAAACTCAAGGACTGTAGTGAATACCAGTGGGATATATTCTGGGCTTTTGCTAAGTCGATAGGTTGTAGCTGGTTCTGAAAACACACACATACAACGGAAACCCTGTGGGGTGACAGGCATGTGACCTTGCTTCAATGTAGTAACCGTCTCATCCTCTGTGTGGATCTCACAATATGACACTGTGTTCTAAACATACACAACAAATTTCATTTTTCAGAGTTTTACATAGTTTCCTGTAGCATGAATCTTAAAAGTTCTTATTAATAAAATCAATTTGGAGCCATGTATTGGGGTGAATGCTGGAAGATCAGAGAGACAGAACGAGCCACAGCTAACCTCACCTGGCAAACTTCTCAGCTGGTCTTGTTTCCTCAGACTGGAGGCCTCTAAGTCTTCATCCAGAATGGGTCTCAGCTGAACTGCTGCTTCTAAGCCTGAATGCTTAACCAGGCCAATGCTTCTCCAGGCCAAATGCCTCTCCAGGGCAAATGCCTCTAGTTTCTGGTCCTCACGCCTTATATACCTTTCTGCTTTCTACTGCCACTCCCTGGGATTGAAGGCTTGCTTTCTGAGATTAAAGGCGTGGGTCACCATGCTTGGGTGTATCCTTGAACACATGAATTTCTGCCTCTGGAATGCCAGGATTAAAGGCGTATGCTACCACTGCCTAACCTCTATGTTTAATATTGTGGCTGTCCTGTTCTCTGACCCCAGATAAGTTTATTAGCATACACAATATTTTGGGGAACACAATACCACCACAGTTTCCCCTCTAACAATATTAATAAAATCACAGAATATTTAACAATAGGCAAATAGATCCGTAGCCATAAAGCAATGCTAAAACATTCGAAGTTTTTAAACAAACTTTGTTCTGGATTTAATTGCTAACGTATGTAATTCTTACTGACAGAAATACACCTCGTTGTCACAGCACTCTGTGAAAGGGTCCTGCTTTCCTGCTCTGCCATCTTTAAACAAGATTATATTGGTGGCAATAGCTATGTGTGCTTCTCCCCTTTTATTTGTTTATGGGATGGTAGCACTGTGCATCCATGGTGTATCCACTATGTGTAATTAAGAATCAAATATCATCAAGTGGAGTCGACAGGGTTTTCCATACAAAGAAATTAATGAAGATTCTACGCTGGATACAGTGGCTTCCATCTGTCCTTGTTTCTTCCTTTGTCTTCATTTTTGCATGACTGCAAAGTGGAAGGTTCATATGAGGCATCGTGTGTTCTTTTTCTGACAGCTTTCAAAAATCGCTAGACAAACCACAGCTTAAAGAAAGAGAAGGTACCACTATGTCCTGGACATATTCCATCAGCTTTCTGAGAGTCAGAGTTCCGATATCTTAAGTGAGAAAAAGAAAAAAATTTTCTTGTGACAGAACTCTAAACGGGCAGTCTTTAATGAAAGACACTCAGTCTTTCCAACTCAAGGAAAGCTTTGAAATTATCTATCATTTGTTTTCATCTTAAACCTTAGTCTTTGAAACTTTTAGAAGGCAAGTTTCCTAATGTATGATATATAATTCAGGTTATTAAATACAACATGTGGTTATATTTCAATCTTCTGATTAAAAACTTTAGCTGTGTATTCATTCTTGTGTGTTATCAGTGCAGCTTTTCTCCTGTCTTCTACATAGAAAATATATTAAGCATCAGAGATACAGTGTTTATGCCTGACTCATGCCTGCTGCCACGAGCTTCATTTCCTAATCAATGCAGGCATGAGACAACCCTGCTTCGTTAGTCATGGTGGTTTTCTCCAGTAGAGGCTGCATGAGATACTTGGGATGCCGGTGCTGTGTGACTAAGAGTGGTGAAAAGGTCTCCTGTTCACATATCTGTTTTTCAGAACAGTCCCAAGGTGAGCTTTTTGGATCCCAGTATGTTACACAGTCTGGCATATATGAATTTCAGTTATCACAGCTTACTAAGCACTATGAGCTCCCTACCAATCAACTGAAATTTCAGTTGTCACAGCATATTAACAACGAGTAATTGTGTGAACTGCAACGTCACTGCTGGCTCTTTAGCCCACAGCTATTGAGAAGCAGATGTGCATCATAGACAGTCATCAATCACACCTGCCACTCAAAGACTGGAGGTGATTGGTCTTGGTATCTGCTATTCAGTTCGTATTCAGACCACAAAGGCTCTTTGTCTCTCAGTGAAAAACATATGATAGAGAAAGAGGAAGAAGGGAAGGAAGGATGGATGGAAGGAAGGAAGAGAAGAGGAAAGAAGAGGAGAGGGATGGATGGGGAGGGAAGGGAAGAGGAGGGGAGGAAAGAAGGGGAGGAGAGTGGAGGGGAAGGGAAGGGAGGGGAGGGGAGAAAAGGGAAGCAAAGCGAAGAGAAGAGAGAAAGGAAGGGAAGGGAAGGGAAGGGAAGGGAAGGGAAGGGAAGAGAAGAGAAGAGAAGAGAAGAGAAGAGAAGAGAAAAGAAGAGAAGAGAAGAGAAGAGAAGACTTGGGCAACAAAGACCCATATGCAGGAAGAAACATAAGATAGAACATGAAGCCAAATTCAAATTAAATATGAACAGAGATACAGAAGAAATAGTCTGTTGGCAGTGCTGCGGTTTGAAAGACTAAATCCACAGCCAGAGGAAATCAGTAAGATGAACTTGCTGATGGAAATGAGGAAAAGGATTGTGACACACACAGAGGACGTGATGTTGGCAAAAACATTGCCTTAAACTCCCAGATCCTAGTTTGCCGTCACACCCCAGTTACCCCAGCAACCGTAAAACTGAGGCAGCAGGATCATGAGTTTGAGACTAGCCTGGGTAAGAAAATAAGACCACACCTCAGAAAGAGAGAGAGCGAGAAAGAGGAAGGAGAAGCCAGAAGGCATGGAGTGCATCTGTGATCTCAACATTCCTAGGACAGTACAGGTCACAGAGACTGAAATATTAGGTTTTAATTTCCTCATGCATATATAACCAATAGAAAAATATCTTAACTTTCTGATGAAAAATTAAAGATCACAGGACTATTGTATTCTTCCTCATTAGTTATTATTTTTATTTCTTCACTGCTCAAGATCAAGTCCAGGACTGTGCTCAAGTAGGAATTCTACTCCAGAGTTCTACCTCCAGCCCACCCATCGAGAAGCCCTTGTGTGGGTATCATTTCATGCTATGATCACTTCATGTTTTCGTGGCCCCACACCATCATCAAAGCAGAATACCCCTGGAATTGTATAATTCATTTTCTTCTGCATGGGAGAGCTGGCCCAGGTATTGTTTCAAGAATTGATAATTTGACTCAAAAATCATATTCCAATGTGATGGCCGAATAGTCATGATGCTCCTTGGTTCTTCAGATTATCCAGTGATATTACACTGAATAATCATTTTGATTGGCATGATAAAAATAACTGAACCATAGAAGAAGCATAACGAGACCATTTTCAAGTAATTTGTTCTTTCTAAGGACATATGATTCTGACAGGATTTGATTCAACAGCCCTCACATTATAGTTGTTGTCAGATCCACAACCAAGTCCACTGCTTCAGTTGAGGGCCTTGCTCTCTAAGAGAAACTGAGGCCAAAGAAGTTCTCACATCATTGAAGAATATGTTAAAATCTTTGCTGAATTTTCTAGTGATATTTTGAGAAAATGAGAATATGTGTCTAGATAGTAGGGCAAAATGATTTTGACCTCACTGGGAATAATTTTTTTTATGTGTGTGTGGTACTGGGAAATTGTTTTTCTAGGTGTGTGTGTGTGTGTGTGTGTGTGTGCGTGTGTTCACTTCAGCTGTCAATCCTCAGGTCCATGTTGTTTTTTGAGACCAGGTATCTTCTTGGCTTGGAAATGCCAAGTAGAATAGGTTCGATAGCCAGCGAGTTCCAGGGATCACCTGACTCCCTGTCTCCAGCCCTGGGATTATAAGAATGTACTACCACCCTGAACTTTTAAAAATGTTCGTATTCTTACATAGGCTTTGAGGGACCAAACTTAGAGCCTCATACTTACAAGACAAAACTTTATCAACTGAGTTATCACCCCAGCCTGGTGGTGAGAATTGGATTCTAGGGTCGTGAGTACTGTAGGCAAGAACTCTATCATCACTCAGCCATATATCAGCCCTGATTTTGATTATTTTAATTATGTGGTACTTTTAAATAAAAAAATTAACTTAAAAGGATAGTCTTTTTTATGACATATCATGGCTTGAATATACATTTTTATCACACCAATTCATTCATTTCCTTCTGTTCATCAATCAAATGTGTTCATGTCTCACTTCCCAGTGTCAGAACACAGTACATTACCTAGAAAAACAAAAATAAAATAATTTCTAGTTTCTTCTCATTTCCATTTCTTTTCATTTATTCTTCATAAGACAGAGCAAAAGGTATTTTTTTCCTCTTGCAATCCAGCTTCTGGCATTTCCAGAAATATACCACTAATCGCTATTGTATTGAAACTGTAATGTTTATTTGCTTGACCCTGAATGTATGTGTAGATGCGCAGCCTTGAAAAAGATTACATACAAACCAATTTGCAGTGGCAATTTAGCAGTGGAGGTCGAATGCTTTAACTTATGTGCCCTGTGGCTCCTCGCTGCTGTCTGAGCGGCTTGGGAATGAGTTGTGCCAGATGTCGGTCGCACACACAAGTAAACAAGGCCAGTCCAGCACAACAAAGCACAGAATCACCTATGAAAGAATACTCAAAATGATTCCAACCACGCAGCTCCTGTGTTTTCAAAACCAGCCACTGGGTAGAGCACAAGGTCTCAGGCTCATTTAAGGTGAACTAAAGAAGTTGTCTTGCACCCCCACCCCTACATGGTACACATTTTTACACAGTCTTAGCTAATCAAACATGAATACAAGTTAATGAATGATATTTTAAATATTTAGTTTTTATTATTTTTTAAATCTTAACGTGTATGTGTGTCCATGTGAGTGAATGCCATCTGTGTGTGGGTCATGGAGGTCAGAACTGCCTGTCAGGGCTTAGAGTAACAGGCAGCTGTGAATTGCCTAAATATGAGTGCTGGGAACTGAACTCAGGTCCTCTGGAAGAGCAGCAAGTACTCTTAACCAATAACATCTCCTCAGCCCTGAACTGTACTTTAGGTAATCCTTTTAGTGCTAAATTTCCTCCATAACTGGAGAATAAAGCATATTTTAGATTAAGCTATTAAACATCAGCAGATGGAAATTACAGTGTAAAAATTTAAAATGTGTAGGATATATATATATGTATATATGTATGTATCTTAAATACATTCTCCAGTTTTATAAATCAAAATTAAGTCAGCTGAGGTCTAGCTCAGTAATACAGTGTGTGCTTAGCATGTGTTAGACCTTGGGCTCAATTCCTAACACACACACACACACACACACACACACACACACACACACACACACACTAAAGGTACATGAGAGGAACTGGAAGCCTTTGCTTGTGCTGGCCCAGCTTGCTAAGTTTTGGATAGCTTACAGCTTAAGTTAGGGCTCTTAGACACAGGACATGGAGCAAGGACCAGATTGCAATTTTTATCCTACCTTGGCCACTAATTAGAGTTCCTACAAGAAAAGAAAACGGATAATTCTTTCCTGAGGACTTACTCTGTGCCTTGCACTGTCTGATGCTGACATCTCATTTAGTCTTTACCACGAGAGGAGTATCTTTGTCTTCATATTACAACCAGCACTCAGACAGGGCTTCCCACAGCCCACGAACAATTAGAGAGGGGTAAACACAGAAATAAAATTCTGATATATTGTCAGCAGATGCTCAAGGAAAAAAAAAAGATAGCATGGTAAAAAACATAATTTGATTCAAAATGACTGCAGTAAAGAGAGACACGCTTTCGTTTAAAAATGTGTTCAATTCTGAACACAATGTGCACAGCCCAGGCAACGGGCAGGGGTGCTGTAACTGGAGAATGACTAAACGCAGCATGGGGATGGAGGTGTGGCTAAGGAGTCCTGGTGGGATTCCTGCTGCAAACAGTCAGGCTAATGTGACACCTGTAAGGCAGAGGAGACACACCTACCAGACATCAAGGTCCACCAGGGCTCTGGATAAGGGGATGGGAAGGTTCTTGCTAACTTAATTTTACTAGGAAGTAAGATTTACTGGTTTACTAGGAAGTACACTGAGAAACACACACCCAGGGGCTTAGAGGCTTCAGGAGAAGCTGAGTTGAGCAAATACCCTTGTCAGTGTGGCCTTTATCCTGCATTGAACCTAAGCTTTGTTATTCGACAAACAGACACCATGCAGTAAATTCCTTCTTGCCAATTTCAAGTGCAAGTATAGAGCTTTTTTCTCATTAGATAGGTTTTTATTTCTCATTCATTGCTGCTTGTACCAGTTACCAATATTTTATGATCAGTTTAACGTCACCGATTATTACGTTTTTATTTTATTCCAAGCAAAACAAGTATCTAATAACTGTTCCTAAATATTAATGAGATGGTTGATTGAGGTCGTCAACAGAAATGTGTTTTTCAGGTTTAAGGGATATACACAACCTGAGGGCCACAATACTGTTTGTATTACAAAGCCACATGAAATACACCACAAATTTTGAAATTAAGCCAGAAGAGTGTGCAGGGGTATTCTTCCTTCTGTACCAGCAAAATCCACCAATTCAACCTTACATATAGTAAGAAGGATGCTGCCTGTTCACAGTGTAAGACAGTTCTCTTCTGAAAACAAAGCAAGAGATCCAATAGAAGAAGATGGGTGAAGCATTTCCTTTAGAAGACTTGAAAGTGGGACTTCTTTCTCTGCCCATCTGGGGCATGTACAACTCGTCCGAACACTAAGGAAGTGTCTTCATAGGCTCCAACCCAGAACTGTCTTTCCCAAGGACAGTTGGAAACATTTGTTGGGAATGAATCACCTCAGAGGAGAGGAACTGGTCCCACTGTCTGGGAAGGTACAGAGTCACCTCTAGCCAGAAAGATGAAAGACTATTTTTCCCTTTGGATAAAGACAGTCCACACAGATGGTCACTCCAATTAGAGCCCTTTGTCACAAACGGTGTTGTCCGTGCCCTTTGCTGGATGAGTGGTCAATTCTTCTTTTCTCCTTTTATTTATTGTGTGTGTGCATGTGTACATGTATATAGGTGTGTACACGTGGAGGTCAGAGGACGACCTGCGGGAATCCATTCTCTGCTTCCATCATGTGGGTTCTGGGAACTAACTCAGGTTGTCGGGTTTGGTTGCAAACTGAGCCACCTCACTGGCCCCTGATTCTTTAAAATTAATTTTCTTTAAAATTAATTAATTAATTTATGTTTTGTGTGGGTGGGTGGGTAAGAGTGCATGCTACCACTGTCTTATTCCTACCAACCATTACTTAGCCTTTTTTTTTAGCTTAAATATGTAGTTCCTCATCTTCCCACACTCAACACATCCATTCACACAATTCAGACCGCCATAGAAAATGTGAATTTTATTCGAAAAAGACAAACCCTACATCTCTTTAATGCTGAAAGAGACTTGAGCTCTCCTGTTCCAAGTGTATTTCTTTGGCCCACTTTAGAGTTGGTTGTTCAGAGTGAGAGTAGACTTCTGCAAACACAGGGACTTTGAAAAGCTGTCCTTTCACGAAAAGAAATTGACATCTAGGTACCTAGTTAAAAAAAAAAAAGGCAGATGCAAATAGAACATTTCTTGTCCAATAACCCCCTTTTGGCTTAGGAGAGATCTGTCCAGAAGTGTTTGGGTTTCACACCTCTCCCAGACAAAGACTGACAGAGGTGATTGTTAGATGAATATCTACATAAAAGGCAACCACCAGTCTCCTTTTCTTTACAGAGGCCCTCAAAAATGCTTGTGTTCCCCATGGTTTACTTCCCCAGTAGAAAAAAAGTGAGGATATGTGAGCGCGTGAATTATGCGGGGCTGATGGGTAACTACACCCTTGAGGTGTTTCTCCAGTGCTCTGATTCCCATCCCCTCCTTTGCACATTAATAAACATGTTTGCCTTTTTCCTGTCCTGATTTTTGTCAGTCTGTTGTGAGAAAACTTCAGGAGACCACAGGGAAATTATCCTTTGCTCCAAGCCAGTAACCCGGTATGGATTTCTCCTTTGAGTGAGTCACATACATCTTTTCAAATTCTCACTGTTGGAATGGGCATTGCTTCTTAGCCTGGTATTTATGTCTTCTTTTTGTGTTCACAACTCAGGTCTTATGTGAAACATAATAACAATATCAATAATATTAAAAATAAACCCCAAATCTCCTAGTTCTGGAAGCCACCACATGTAGCTAGAGTTTTCCTGCCTGGCCCACAGTCAGGATAAATCTCTTTCACCTGCCAGTCCCATAGCTGCTCAGACCCAACCAAGTAAACACAGAGACTTATATTGCTTACAAACTGTATGGCCGTGGCAGGCTTCTTGCTAACTGTTCTTATATCTTAAATTATTCCATTTTTATAAATCTATACCTTGCCACATGGCTCATGGCTTACCGGCATCTTTACATGCTGCTTGTCCTGGTGGTGGCTGGCTGAGACTCCCTCCGCCTTCCTGTTCTTTTAATTCTCTCTGTTAGTCCCGCCTATACTTCCTGCCTAGCCACTGGCCAATCAGTGTTTTATTAGCAACACATTTGCCATACAGAACATCTCACAGCAACCACATAAAGGTCAAGGATAGAAAGTAACCTTATTATTCAACAAATATGACATGAGAATGTGACATATATCACAGGCAGGGAGCAAGGAGATTGCCAACATAGGAAGAAGGCTCTTCGCTACAGTCAAGCAGATACAAGCCATTACACACTTGCTCTCAAAGAAACAATACTCTAGCTAGTGAGATGGCTTCAAGAGGTAAAGGATATTGCCAAATGAGCCTGGCATCATGAATTTGACCCCCCCCCAGAACCCCCACAGAGGTGGAGGGAGAGAGTCAGATCTGCAAAGTTGTTCTCTGACCTGCACTTGTGTCCCGGCCAGTTCAGCACTCTCTGTGGATGCGGATTGATCAGCAAACGACCTTGAGTTTCTGACCCTCCTACTCCTACCTCCTGACTGCTGGGGTTGCGGGATCATCAGACCTGGTGCTGATCAAACCCAGGCCTCATGCATGCTAGGCAACTGGCCTACATCACAGCCTCCTCCCCTTTCTTTATAAATTTCTTAATATTACCAATGATTCTATTATTTCCTAGGAACAACTAGACTATAAGAAGTCATTGAGTATGATCTTTAAGAAAAAAATAAAACTCAGGGGCTGGAAAGGTGCCTTAGTGGATAAGAGTGCTGTTCTTTTAGGGGACCAGAGTATGTTTCCCAGAGGCCATGTCTGGTGACTCACAACCACCTGTCTCTCCAGCTCCAAGGGACTCATCACCCTCTTCTGGCCTCCAGAGGTACACACCAACCCACAGGGCACAAATTCACAAAGACACACAAGCATGCACATAAATCAGAATAAAATCTTAAAAAAAAAAATCAAAACTCACTATCTAACTAGGGCACATTTTAAGGCATCACTGAGTTAAGGCCAGCACTGAAAATCCAGATTTCTTCCCCAGTCCCATTTGAGAGTTTGGAGGAAAGGAGACATTTGATCAATGGTGAAATGAGGCTCTGACGCAGTCTGTCTCAGAGTTAGCATATGGCAGCAGCGCAATTCAAGGTTTTTGGTTAATGGGGATTAACAAAGCCAGCTGGAGCCTCTGTCAGTCATTCAGAAAGAGACATCTGCAGAGGAAGCTTTAAAAGCCTTTTTGTTGTTGATTCCTGAATTTTTGCATTTCACCTGTCTTAAGGGAAATGCATTTCCCGTTAATCCTTGAGGAATAAAATTGACCTAAGCCTTTCCTGGAATTACATGAATTAGTTTTCATCAAATCTAGAGTTTATGCAAGCATTTCCCAAGGTAAACGATATAATAAATAAAACAAACAAACAAACAAATAAATAAATAAATAAACATGTTCCTTTTTGCGGAGTTCAGCTGTTTTCCTGAAAGTTTAGTCCTCAAAGTGAGGACTCCCATATATCAGTGTGGTCCCTCAGACCTGAAACTGTCACCCCTCAATGCCTGCCATAAGGTAGCTTTGCTAGTCTCCGGGCTTCTTCAGCATTGTTTTCTCGGGGGTCTCTCTGTCTAAGAAGGGTTTGACTTGGTTATAGACACCGTGTGAAAGGCCCATGAAGTCTTCAGCGGACACTCAGCATTTAGTTATGCCTCATCTAAAAATCCTTGCTTTCTTCTTCTTCCTCCAATCTAGGACTCCTTTGTCATGGCCCAACCCCATCCCCAACTCATCCACTGCTTTACAGGCCCTCCTGCAAACAAAACTGCTCCATTTTCAATTCGGTTACTGCTCTGACAGACCTGACCATGTTGTATTGGGAGGATTCCTGAAGGACTTTGGAACTCGGGGCTAGAAAAGCCACCGAATGTTCAAACTGGTGGGTTTTTCTGTGGGAGCTTGGAAGGTAAGAGTGTTGAGTGCGGTGCAGACGACGGCAGCCTGGCTTGTGCAGTTC
>CABHPQ010159031.1:0-15470 GCA_902168405.1 Peromyscus aztecus
TACCCCTGGAACAGAAGGCGCTAACTGAAGGCTCAGAACAATTCGTTTTCTCCTGGTTTGACTTTCAAGTATTTTCAAGAATAAGATACAACAAGAAGTACAGTTATCTATTCCTAAGTTCTACATTTTAATAAAAAGTACAATGTATTTTACTTCTTGAGCTTGTCGCTCCTAGTTTAAAAGTTACACAAGAAATAATAACCCAAGCAGTTGGCCTTCCATGTAGATGGGGAGATTGAACAGCAACAAAGAGTCATGTTAAGATGTCAATACACAACCTAATTTTCATAGTTCCAAAAATGATATTAATATAACAAAAAAGGGAAGGGGGGCTAAAGAAGGGAGGAGAAAAATAAATCAATTGGGCATGGAATTTTTTTCAATCCTTTAAAGAAAGAATTTAAATATACAAAAAAGAACTTCCACATTATGGAAGACTGTTTTAAAAAATAAAAATTAAAAAAAACAACCCTGAAGCTTGAGTCTGTATAGTGAACAAGAGAGATGTCTTTAAAAGTTTCTCCCATTTATTGATTGATTGATTGATTGTTTTATTGACTTTAGTGTCTGGAGGTCAGAGGACAACTTTTGTCAGTTCTCTTTTCCACCATATGAGGCTTACTAAGGATAAAATTCAGGTCATCAGTCTTGACAGCAAGGGCTTTCCTCACTGAGCCATATAAGCAGTCTGAGAGAGATTGCTCCTGGGGCTGAGCTAGATTTAGGCTTCATGCAGCCTTCAGAATCCTAAGCCAGAGTCTGTCCTCCATGTTTATCATGGATTCTTCCAGCTCTAAACTAGTTGTGCTACAAAACGTAACTGGTGGTCTTGTTCAAGACATCGGCGCTTGTGAACAGAAATGTTAAGGAAGGCCACTGCAGCCTGTGTTTCAGAAAGAGGGGAGGGAGAAAAGCCAGAGAGGCGGCTCAGTGGTTAACAGCATCTGTGGTTCTTTTGGAAGACATGTGTTCAATTCCATCATCTCTGTGGTGGCTCATAGCCATTCATTGCTCCAGTTCTAGGGGATCTGATGCCCTCTTCTGACCTCTGTGGACCCCAGGCATGCATGTGGTATACACACATACATGGAGGCAAAACTTTCATATACATAAAATAAAATTAGCGCAACATCATAAAATATAAAATTTGAAAAAGAATGTGGGGGACTTTTTCAATTTTTTTTTCATTTAGGGAATGTATGGTTTTTGTTTTAAAAAAATAGTATTCTTAGTTATTCCTTGAAACTTTTACACAATAGTGTATGAGATTTCTTTGTAAAACTGGATGCATTACTTGCAACATTGGTACATCTTTCCAGCCCATATATTTTCTTAAGCATTACCATTGAACCAGAACCTGTTGAAAGCTGTCATTTCCAGCTGCAATAACTCTAGCCTCCTGTGGTTCTTACATGCTTATTCTTTGTTTCATTGTTTTTCTTTTTCCTAAACCATCTTATCCTAGGTAAAGTGGTCATCTAAAAGTGAGAAGTCTACCAGAATTTACAAAAGGGATTGACCAGTCCTCTGGCAGCTTCCCTCTTCAGTGTTATTGTGTGTGACAGTCCTTATCACTTTACTATCAACCTCTTATTTGGAAACTGTGGGAAGGGGCATTCTGTGTCTTCACTACCAAGTCAGCCTGATACCTAGGGAGTTGGAACAAGTTTCTTGTTTAAAAGAAGTTGTTGGAGCCTGGAGGTGGTGGTGCACACCTTTAATACCAGCACTTGGGAGGCAGAGGCAGGCTGATCTCTGTGAGTTCAAAGTCAGCCTGGTCTACAGAGTGAGTTCCAGGACAGCCAGAGCTACAAAGAGAAACTCTGTCTCGAAAAACAAAACAAAACAAAACAAAACAAAAACAAACAAACAAAAAGAGGTGTTGGATACATTTACAGTCCCTTGCTGCCAATCAACTTTCTCACACTTGGAATCATGCCAAAAGCAAAGAGGGGCTTTTTCAAAACAACTTATTTCTAAGAGTATATAACAACAGTGGCATTAATAAAAACACAACAGTGAGTATTTTGTGTAGGCATTATGGTTTTCCAAATGTTCATTATCCTGTAATCCAGCAATTACTTTTCTGGAAAACCACTCTGAGGATTTTCTCTTTCTTCGACAAAAGATTTTAGGAACAAGAGCATTTAATACAGTGTTATTTGTAAATAAAAATAAAATATGGAGATGGTCCAACATTATATAAGTGGCTACAGAAGACATAGTGCTGAGCTGGAGGGACAGCATAGACAATGCATTTGCAGGAAGTATGATGACTGGAGATTCCCCAGGACCCATGTAAAAGGCAGGTGGGCATGTGTCCTGCCCATAATTCAGTAATCAGGAGACAGAGACTGGGGATGCATGGAGCAAGTGGGCTAGCTAGACTATTTGAAACAACCAGCAGCAGGTTCCAAGACTGCCTTGGTGACTACAGTGGAGCTCAGTTGAGTAAAAACACTGGACAGCATCCCCAGACCCTGGACTGTACATATACAGAGAACCCCTCCACAAAAAAACCCAACTAACTAAATATCCAAACAAAAACCTTATAATCATCTATGAAATTGATTTCTTTTTAATAAAAAAAGGCCAAAAGTATCAGAAAAATCATACTTAAAATAAAGAATCAAATACATACAAGAATAAATGGTTAATAATTATGATGCTAATTGTTGAGTTATCATTGATTGACGAGTTGATGGGTCTTAAGTAATTTGTATTATCTTTTCTATCTTCTGTATATTCTAACATTTTCTTAGTGATAACCAAGATTTCTTTCAATTTTTTGTAAATTCCAATTCAGGGTGTCACTTAGTGGTATTAAAAATTAATGTAAGTGATATAAGTCAGATTCAGAAAGAGAAATATTTCTTTCTCTAATATACACAATCTAGATTTTATTCTTTGTGTGTGTGTATGTGTGTGTTGGGAGGGGGAAGGAGAGAGAGAGAGAGAGAGAGAGAGAGAGAGAAGTAAAAGGGGGATATGTGAAGGAAGAAAGAGGTCTAAGAAAAGATTTACAAGAGAGGGTAGTATAAGAAAAAGAAAAATAATACATTTTCCCTCATATTCAGAATCTAGATTTTTATGTATATATACACATATATATTATTACATGCATTATATTATTACATATAAATTTAGATAATATAATATGTTTACATGTTCTATGAATCTAGATTTATATATCATATATTATTTATAATAAATTGCAATATATAATAATTATATATTGTTTATATATATGACATGAAATCAGAAGGGAAATTATTTAAAGGTCAAGGACTAACATGAAGGAATAGAAAGTATGGGGAGTGGGTGGGACAAATATGTACAAGGTACTAGATCATATATATGAAAATGTCATAAATAAAACCCATCTTTAATACACTAAAAACTAATCAAAACTAAAACAGAATAAATAATAAATAAAAAAACAATTTCCAATATGAGAAAAAATACAGACCACAGAATAAAAATCGATATTGACTAAAATTCAGCATGGAAATACCACTGAATTTTTTTTAAATCAATGTACACTTGATTTTGACTTCTAACCCCAACACTTCTCATGTGACCAAAATCATTACTCTTAAGTCTTCCGTGTCTTCAAAATGCAATGAAGCAATTAAACAGGATCATTTGGCATGCTCTCTGTCTTAGGGTTTCTATTGTTGTGAAGAGACATCATGACCATGGCAACTCTTACAAAAGAAAAACCTTCAATTGGAGTGGCTTGATTACAGTTCAGGGGTGTGACATGGTGGTGTGCAGGCAGACATGGTGCCTCTGAGAGTCCTTACATCTTGACTCACCAGCAACAGGAAGGGTTCTGTCTCACTGGGTGTAGCTTGAGCAAAGGAGACCTCGAAGCCCAGCCCCACAGTGACTCACTTCCTCTAACAAGGCCACACCTACTCTGACAAGGCCACACCTCCTAATAGTGCCACTCTCTTTGGGGGCCATTGTCTTCCAAACCACCTCACTCTCTAAACTCTGTTGGTGTCTTTGTTTATAAACAGCATTGGGTGATTGGATCTCATTGCACTCAAAGGTGACAGGTCACATTGCAGGCTTGTTGTTGGTCTCACCCTATTGTAGAATGGGCTTTGCTGTGGGGCAGATGAGGCTGTGGACAGGTCACTTGGTTGGTGTGTCTAGTGGCTTTTCTACTCTTTCTTGGGTTCTTTTCTGAACATATTTTTCTCTTTCAGTAAGAAGTGTTTGACCTGAGTCAGTAACTATACCACACTTGTGATATCAATATTAGAATATGTTAAGTATGAATGATACTAGAATACCAATCATAAACTATATGATCTTACAATACCACATATTGCTATATAAGTCATAAAAGCACATGCTGCACGCTGCCCCTCAGGATCATTATGCCTCTTTTTCTTTTTTAGGTGTTTAACTTAGCTTCACAGTCCTTTACTTCATAAATATTTTTTGTTTACCTTGCCTAACAGAAAGAATTTCTTAAGACCTAAAATTTTAAGGCTGTGGTATTGCTTTCTAGAACACATGCAAACTAAACACAAAGCAATGCCAACATGAGGCTTGAGTACCAGCATACCCACCCACAGGACGAGAATATGCCCAAAGGGAATCTGTTTATCCCACCACCACCACCTTTTTTTGCCTGCAAATTTTATAGCTCTTGGGCAAAATGAGTCCTGCAGCATCCATCCATTATGGCCAGCCCACGGCTGCTGAATAGGACAGTTGCTTCCCAATGCATGAGAAATAGTCCCTTAGAAGTTAATTTATGGAAATCATACTTCACTCATAAAGCTTCACTGAGTTCCTTTTAAGGGCTACACATTATGCTTTGGCAAACACAGAGATAAACCACGTAGTATAGAACCACACATTCTGCATAAATAGTAACAGGAGTAAAAACCAAAGGAGAGATGCGATTAGAAGGCTGTGCCACTCAAGATGAGCTTGAAATGTGAGTGATATAAGAAAGGTCCTCATTGACATAGGGTCTGACTCCTTCCCTCTTCATATAGATGCCAGCATTTCAGGACTACTGATTGGTGACATCTCTTTTTTTGTAGTTGTCTAGTGCACAGTGCTTCAAAGGTGCACTTTAAGTGCTTTGAAAATCCCAATGATAAACATCTGGACCCAGCATAGAATCCTCCAGGAAGCTGGCTTGTCTATGGGGTAGCCACCGCTAAAAAGGCAATAAACACAACCAGTGGAACAGTGTATAATGCTCTGGGGATTGCAGTCTTTCTGCCCCCAATTCCTGGTGCTTTCCCCCCCCCCCCAAATGACTTATCAGGAACTAGACAATCAACCAAACATTAGAGCCGGAAGAATGGCTTTCCTGCTAGGTGGGATACCCAGGCTGGGGAGGTGCACCCATAGACTACAAAGTTACGGAGACACGGGAGACTAATATTAGAGTCCAGTTTTGCCTCCCTGTGAGGGCTCAATCTTGTTTTTCTTCCTGGTTTCTGTCTGTTTGTAACCTGGGGTCAAGTAAAGTTAAATCTTTTAGTTGATTCTTGAGAAACTATTTCAAGTCTGTATTTCCAGGCATAATGCTTCATCTCAGCAACAACAACAACAACAACAAACCAGTTACTTCAACCCCCACTTAGCTTGTAGCCTAATTCTCGGTGTTTTCACTCCTGACCCCTGTCACCACCCACCACGATTATGTTCAAAAGTATTAAACTTAGATCAGCCTTTCACAACTTCTGTTTAACATTTCTTGGAATAACATGTTTTTTGGTTTTGGGTTTTTTTTAATTCCTTAAATTCTCCTAGATAATTTTCTTGGTTTGGATTTTTTTCCCTCCAACCACGTTAAGTTACATCAGCACACTACCTTCCTGGGGTCCACCTGTTTTTCTACTAACTGTATTCTCTGCTAACTGGCACCTAACTGGCACATATCTACACATATACATGTTTGAGCAGTCTGGCATTCCAGTTTCCTTTACACAACGCACATTCATTACACGTTAAGAGTCCAGGAGAGACACTGCCAGTCTCAGACCATCAATATGTATTTTTATTCACTTCAATATTTGGAGTTTGTTTTTCAAAGGAATGTTTAAGAGACTCGGTGCAAAGAACAGGAAAAAAAAAAGTGATAGGGGACTGGAGAGGTGGCTTGGTAGCTAAGAGCTGCTCTTACAGGGATCCAAGTTGAATTCCCAGCTCCCTCATTGGGTGGCCCACAGGTGCCTATAACTCTAGCTCTAAAGGGTTCAAATTCCTCTGGCTTCCAAGGGCACCTGCACTTACATAAACCTACACACATGTATACACACACAAAGGAGCAGCATGTGCATGCACACGTGTGTGTGTGTGTGTGTGTGTGTGTGTGTGTGTGTGTGTGTGCATGTGCGTACACACACATACACATACTTAAAAATAAATAAAAAATGAAAAATAGGGATTAAATTGTCAGAGATGATGAAACTTCATGCCTTTGTCTGCTGATAAGTAAGAGGAATGGTGGTGGCAACTTGGGAGTCTACATGTGTCTTATAAATCCCGGTCAACTGCTCTCCTCTGGGAAATTCAAATAGGTGTAGATAGGCAGAGTCATCTTATGCACTGGCAAAAATAGAGAAAGAAAGTTGGTTAGTACCTCTCCAGCCATAGGAGCTTATACATATGCCATGAAATAAGAAGCAGGACTCTGGTGAGTAGATGGGGCACAGAGAAAGCTTAGAGCACATACTAGGTCACAGGACTTTGAGGAGAGAGCCATGGATGCTCGATCAAATTTGGGGTCAGGAAAACTGGAATCCCCTGCCATTGTCTGGGGCAACCAATGACTGACAGACTGTGAGGAACAATGTCAGTCAAACTCTGGGCCTCAGTGTGTCCAGCAGAAGGAGTTCTATCTACTGTACCATTATGGAGGAGATGTGGGCTATCAGTAAGGCTCTGAGTACTCAGCCTCAGTTTCTTCTCCTGTAAAACAGAAACAATCTTATTTCAGTAGGAAAAAAACATCATGTCAGTTAAGGGTTTAGCAGAACACTCAACATTTAGTAAATATAAAGAAGAGGAGGCGGATGGTGGTGGCGCACTCCTTTAATCCCAGCACTTGGGAGGCAGAGCCAGGCCGATCTCCATGAGTTCAAGGCCAGCCTGAGCTACCAAGTGAGTTCCAGGAAAGTCGCAAAGCTACACAGAGAAACCCTGTCTCAAAAAAACAACAACAACAAAAAAAAACAAACAAAAAATAAAAAAAAAGAAGAGGATGGATGCTTCAAGTGAGCAATGTATGAGGTGAGAGCTAATCCCAAGATTCTTCTCCTTGAGGGATAAAGAACACTGAGGAGAGACCGAAGGAGCACAAGACATGGGAGGAAGGAGCAGAAAGGCCAGCAAATGAACAAGTCAAACATCATTGAAAAGCCCAACATGGTGGCTTGCTTGTCATCATACACTAGGAAGCAGGAGACAGAAACATGGCAGATTTAGGCAGCCTCAATTACAGAGAGAGTCCCAGGCCAACTTGAGATACTTAGTCAGACTCTATCTAGGGAAAGACGACAAATATATATAATCTCTGAATCATTCAGTAGAGAGGCTTGTTTCAATGTTACTTAAGTCTATGAGAGAGTTTCAAGCTTCCTATCATTATTGTATGCGTGTGCTCAGGTATGTGAGTGCCGGCATGAGCATTCCATGGAGTTCGTGTGGAGGTCAGAGACAACCTCAGGTGCTGGTCCTCATCTTCCCTCTGGCTTGAGGCAAGGTCTCCGTATTGTTTTTCTGCTGCACAAACCAGGCTAGCTGGCCCACGAGCCTCCAGGAATTCTCCTGTCCCCTCTCCCGTCTCCTCAGAGGAGTGTTCAGAGTTAACAAACACTCATGGTATCATGTCCAGCTTTTGCCTGGGTCCTCCTGGGGTTCCAACCTCAGGTCCTCACACTTAGGCAGAAAGCATTTTCATCCACAGAATCATCTTCCTTACCCTTAACTTTCAGCTCCTCCTTTTCTCATAAATGCCCCACCCCCAGCAGAACATAAAAACTAGGATCCCTGAGACATGACTGAAAATGTGAGCAAGTTTTTGAGGTTACTAGTTGTGAGTTTGCTGTTCCTAAACCCTACCCTAGTCCTTCTGAAATGTCCCTCCCTGCCAGGAAAAGGCTGTGTGAAAGCAAGGAGAGGAATGGCCCCATTTCACCTCTCACGTCGGTACCTGCACCTCACATGCCAGGAGTTCCTACTTCCACAATTTCATCCGGAAACTCACTAGAGAGCTCCACTGCTGTCCATTTAATTTCTGCCTTTTCCTTTCTGTCTACTTCACAATCTTGTCGTTTGGCTGAAACTGTTTTACCTAAAATATAATTCTCGCCATCGTTCGCAACCATCTACCCGTTACATTCAGCGGGAGTAGGCCTCCTGATTTTTAGTAAGCAGGAACTTAAAAATGAAGAGAGGCAGTGTTTTAATTGTTACAGATCTTTGCTTTGCTTGACATGGCATGTGACGTCCACCCAATGCTGCTGCTGTTCTAGACGCCGCTGCTCAGGTGCTCCTCACCCCACTTTATATGGGTCTTTATAGGTGGTGTGAACATTGGATCCATCTGTGTCTGCTGGCTCCTTCCACTTGCTGCTTTCCAAGCCGGCGTTAATTCTGTTACCATTTAACTCCTATCCATGGACATATCTTTGCTCTTTTTCATTATCTTTCGCAGCAACAATAGGATTCCTTATCACTGTGGCTTAGTCATTGGAAGGATGGACTGCCCCGGCCTGGTGCTGCTTAAAAAAAAAAAAAAAAAAAAAAAAAAAAAATCCGTTGTCTAATCCTCTTTCCTGGGACCCAAGTGGGTCTATATTTTTCCTCTACATCTTGCAATTTGTCACATTTACATTTTGGGGGGCTTCCTTAAATCGACAGTCCTGATAAAAACCATTAGGATTAGTGATCAGTCACCATCAACCATGCTACTAAACATGTTTACATTTTATTTTTGGAAATGACTTGTTTAGGTAAAACAGATGACTTCAGTAGTATCTAGTTGGCTTTGGTAAGACATAAAAATGTATTTTAAAAACCAATAAAAAAAAAAAAAGCTCCCGTAAGTCAACCACTCTTAAATACCTCTGTTGTGTTTTAATACTTAAATATCATTAGAGGGAAAAAAATCTTACTTTTTTTTCCCTTGAATCCATCAGCCTTCTTAGCACCATTCCCTTCAATAAGATAAACAAGCTCTATTATTTATTTATTTATTTATTTATTTATTTATTTATTTATTTATTTTGGGTTTTTTGAGACAAGGTTTCTCTGTGTAGCCCTGGCTGTCCTGGAATTCAATCTGTAGACCAGGCTGGCCTCGAACACAGATATCCACCTGCCTCTGCCTTTGCCTCCTGAGTGCTGGGATTAAAACCGCCACCCGGCTAACAAGCTATTTGAAATGACAGCTGAGGGTGGTGGTGGCGCACACGTTTAATCCCAGCACTTGGGAGGCAGAGCCAGGCGGATCTCTGTGAGTTCGAGGCCAGCCTGGGCTACCAAGTGAGTTCCAGGTAAGGGGCAAAGCTACGCAGAGAAACCCTGTCTCGAAAAACTTAAAAAAAAAAAAAAAGAGTGAATAAAATGACAGCTGAATTGTAACTTGGTTTTGTTTTTGCTTTTCACTCATTTTTAGGCATCTTTAGGGCTGCTTCTCCAGACAGCTGGAGACTTAGTATTAAAAGTGGCAACAGGGCTCGTGCAGGCATTTCCGGTCCTAATCTTAACCGTAGAGAAGATAAACAGGGATCTGCCTCCTTCCTGAATTTGCCCAGGCAGCTTCCAGCTTCCAGTCAGAGACGCCCCTGCTTTCAGGAGCCCCTGGGGGGTTCCATGGGGCTTATCAAGGAAGAAATTGTGCAGATAAAGAGGGAGGGGATGCTACTCCCACAGATCCTGTTTGTGAGTCCTTGGCCTTTGTCCTCTATTTCTCCTGATATCTGTCCTTAAGGAAATGTTTTTAGAGTCCATTCATCTTTTGAAGGCAGTTTTTTTTCTACGGTTGATGGGGCTTTTGAATCAGTGTAAAGGCCACAGTGTGGTCCGGAGACCTTGTTGTTTCAGGACCCGTGTTTAAGCTTGGGAGCAGGCTGCCGAGTCATCACTCTTCCAAGTTTTCTGCACATTCGGGGAAAGCCTTCACATGCACTGTTTGTGGGAGAGCTTGATAGCTCGCAGTGTGTGCATTTTAGTGCAGTTTTTTGTTGTTATTGCTTATTTGGGCCCCGCCCCTCCTGTTTGTATCCCCTTAAAGAAGCATGAAGGACAAGCAGGAAAGGAACAGAGTCCCATGGTAAAGAGTCAAAGGTAAAGTCTTAGTAATTTAATGACCCTCCCCCATCCCCCATAGATATTTCTACAATTTAATGTTTTTGAAAGTTCTCCATGGAATTCTAGTCATTTTCCCTCTCTGGATTTGCATTTTTGATGTTTAGAAGACACAAGTATCTATTACTAACAACAACCACCACAAAAAGGATAGGAAATTTTAAGGTATGAGGGAAAGTAGAGAGAATACAGTCTCTGCCAATTAATTTGAATCTCCTTTAACCTTAAACAAGCTACGGAATGACTAAGCCTTATTAGTCATTAGGAAAACCACGTTGTTAGTGGGATTAGGGGTGGTACAGGAGCCATCTCCATTGGAGATTTCCATCTGTCTATAAATCAAGAGTAAATAGAAGAAGTAAGGACCTGAAGAAAAAGAGCAACATTCAAGTGTTGGCTCTGAGAGCTCAAGATCATGATGGGAGAGACAAGTTATTCCTCACAGACCTTCTCTGGTGATACTGTCTCCTGGTAATGCTCTACAAAACACCTGAAGTTGCCCTCAACTAATGTAGACTATTAGCATCAAAAGACCTAATTTATGTTTCTGCTTTATGTACCTATAGGAATGAAGGATATAACTGATAATGTAAAGTTATGGAAAAAGTTTGACTCCATAGGTCAACCACAAAGACGGTTTTAAAAAGAAGATGTATTTTTTTAATTTATGCATGCATATGTGAGCCTGCATGAGAATATATGCAACATGCATGTGCAGGAGTCTGTGAGTCCAGAAGAGGGGGTCAGGTCCTCTGGAAGTGGAGTTCCAGGTGTTTGTGAACTGCCAAATGAGGGCTAGGAACACACCCAGGTACTCTGTAAAAACAGTGAGAAGTACTCTTAACCACTGAGCCATCTCTGCAGTCCCAGATTTATGAATTAATATTCATTAATTGACTTGCTTATACTGAGGCAGCCAAAATGACTGTGAATATGATCTTTTATGGGTGGGTACCACACACCTTCCTTTCACTGCTCTAAGAGGTTGGTATGACATTTTCATTTTGATTCAGAAAACTCTGACTTTTGTAGGACTGACTTCTTTTGGCAGAACATGAGAATTACCAATGATTCCTGCATTTGCTGCTCATAATAGAATCTCTTCTCCTTCCCTGGTGTCTTGATATATGGCCTGCTGTAAATATTGACAGTTATGTTGCTGGAAAGAATAACATGGAGAAGGCTTTTCTTGGGGCTCCAAATTGCATTTCTTGGTTAATTGATTGGGCCAGCTGTCTCTGCCGTGTCTTGACCTCCACAAGAGCCAGCAAGATTGATGGTTTCAATAGCCTTTCATGGCGCACTGAAGCATTCAGATCCAGCTTTTGTTACTTGTGAAACACTGAGTTCTTGCGTAGTGCGTTATTTAGATGGACTCAGAGGCTGATGAGTTGGGAGGCAGACAAATGCCCAACTGAAAGACAATGGCCGCAGATCAAAGGAGCCGATGAGATGGAGAGTTCATGAAATGTGAATACAATTCCACAGGACTGATGCTCACAGGAGCAAAAAGCCAATCAAGTTAAATATTCATTCCAGCCACAAGTCTGGAATTCTCTCACTGGGACCCAGGCCTCTAGGAAGTTTCCTCCGCTTTTCAAGGTCTGCACAAGGAAAGAACAAAGCAATCAAGGACGCGCTCATTCTGGAAAGCCTGCTGCAAGATTGCAGGAACCAGAGGTCAGCAGCTACCACTGAGAGTTCATTGCAGTCAACCCCAGGAAGAATAGGACTTAAACAGTAGTTCTGAGGGAGTACTCGGCATCATCACCACCAATGAGCCCCATGAATGTGACAGTTTAGAATTATCGGCTACATTTCCACAGAACTGGCAGTCTCCCCTTTTATCAAACAAACCTGAAACTCATGGCTTAAATGACTTATCATAAATCAGGTGTTAAGAGGGTGTGTAAGTGTTTAGATCCAGGAATATGGTGCTTTGATTCAAGAGCACCAAAACATTAAGTAAAAAGTGTTAACCAACTTGTAGCCACATGCGTCTTAATTAATATCAAAATCTAATTGACTTTTGGGAGTAGATGAATAGGATGCTGTTGTAGAAACAAAGCACAGAAAGGCAGGAACTAAATCCAACAAGTTTAATTGGATGGTAAGAATTATTCATTTCATCAACAAGTATTACATTTGACTTTTTAGCATCTCACCATGTATACCTCAACTCCATACACAGATTAATGAATGAAAACTTGTTATACTTTATTTGCTCATATCTTGGAAACTGTTATACAGAGACAACTTACCTCCATTATGTTCCTTTTCTGCTCAGCTTTTTGGCTTATTTATCTTTACCAATAACATTGTCCATGTGCACAGATTGCAAAGGAAATTTTCAAAATCACACACACACACACACACACACACACACACACACACACATACACGCACTTCCTCTGGAATAACTGAGGAGGAGAAACTGCCTCATCCTTTCAAGTGAGAGTTGCCACTTTGACCCAGGCAAATGATGAGAAATAAAATCACAATGCCAATAAGCGCTGTCAAGTATCCTTCTGCTGCATAATAACTCAGCAGTAGGCAGCACTAATGGTGTTTATGAGCTGCCAGGCTGGGATTGGCCCCAAAGCAAGGAGGCATTTGCCCAGTGGGCTTCTTCTTTGTGGGGGGGCCTCTTTGCAGCCTGGGGACCCTTTTAGGTAATTCTCAGCAAGAGCTGTCTCCTTAGGCCCCAAGGACTTTTGCAGTGAGTTGTGTTCAATCATCGCCTTAAGGTTCATATTATTTTCAAAATGTTTAGGATGTCAAGATAATACTGTAAGAATTACTATGTAGGACAGGCCCATGCTAAGAGGTCATGACGATAGGTGCATAGGCATTATTTGTTTATTTGATAGTCCAAGCTAAAGTCAAAGTCTTCCCAAAGTTTTATAGAAACCATTGTATGCTTAATTCAAGTAGCATAATCAAATACAATAACAACCATGAGCCATGAGTAAGAAGTAGATTATATAGAGACAGAAATAGAGCCCACCCACATGGTGATAGCTGAATAAAGGCAAAAAGAAAGTAATTGAGCATCATGGGGTCAGACCATCCAAGTTGCTTTTGATATTAAAATGATACAAATATTTGGGAGGTCAAGAAGGAAACCAGTAATCCCTAATATATTTAGGTTTCATTTTGACGCCCACAAGCTGAAACTACCTCTTTGGGGTGTGTGTCCTTACCTCAGCAAGGAATATAATTGAATCTGGAAATTATTTCCAGAGATGCTTGTTAGGGCCTGCTAGTTCTGCTCCCTGAACAGTACTGTGCTGAGTTGGTTCTGGGCTGAGTTTTGAGACAGCTTCTGCTTACAAAGAAGGGCTGTGTCCACCTGCCCTAGAAAATTCATCGAAACTCCACATTCATTCATGTAAAACATCATTTCATGGGAATTAAAATAAAAAAAACTTAAGAGACAGGCCCTGGCAGGGTGTCAGGAGTCCTCAAGTCCAGTTCCTCATCCCTATAACTGAAGGGGGAGATGAGTTTGTCAGTGTTGAAATGAAAGGTGTGAGAAGAGCAAGGGGCACAATTCCAGGGTGTTAAGGATCATCACCTTCATGCTTCTTCATATTATGTCTTTTCATTCTGCCTTGTATTTTCATTTATTTAAAAAGATAACTTTGTACATGTTCTTTAGCGGTGACCAAGGGCATGTAAGTTTCTCCCCGGTAGTCTAGAAAACTCTGGGTGGTGGCACAAAAAAAAAAATGGGAAGGAATTTCAGTCATGTAAACACAGAGCCAATGCTGGTTGAGCACACGTGTGTGCAGGATATGGAAAAGCAGAACCCATAGCCCCAGACAATTGGTAATGAAATGAGGTAATAGGAATGACAGGCACTGATCTCACTTATATACACATATATAGTAAAAACATTGACCAGCCATAGCAATAGAGAACGTAAGGGTAGTCTCCAGAGGCTGGAGACTGAGATGGGTATGGGGAAAGGGAAGATGTAGAGCATAGGGTGCAGGGTTTCAGCTAGTTAGAAGTAAGTTTCAGTGATCTATTAGACAGCATGGTCACAACTGGTAAGAATGGAATGTACATTTCAACAATGCTAAAAGAAAAGATTTCAAGTGTTATCACCACCAAAAAAGAGCCATAATAAGAAGACAAAACCATAGATAGGTTGATTTGATTAGATCTTTCTCCAGCGTATACATCAAAACCTATTTTACCCCATAATAACATAATTCTTCTTTTCTTTAAGGAATTAGTTAGTGAAGATAGATAGACAGACAAAAAGGAAAGGAAAGAATGTTAGGCAAAATAGTTTGAGATTCTGTTAAGTAGCATATGTCAAATGAGTGATCAAGAAAAGAAGAGGACCATCAGAATGGAAGCCATTGCTGTGGTCCACAGATGATGTACTCCAAGTGGGATAGTGTTGCACAGTGGGTACATTTATGAAGCCTGGAGTCAGACAACCTGGGTTCAGATCTTGCTTTACCATTGACAACTATAGGATCTTGGGGAAACCTGTCTGGTTTGGGGTTTTTCTGGTTTTGTTTTGTTTTCTTTCTTTTGTTCGTTCTTTCTTTCTTTTTTTTTTCTTTTGGTTTTTTGAGACAAGGTTTCTCTGTGTAACAGCTCTGACTATTCTGGAACTTACTTTGTAGATCAGGCTGGCTTCAAACTCACAGAGATCCACCTGCTTCTGCCTCCCGAGTGCTGGGATTAAAGGCATGTGCCACCCAGCCAGCAACTTTTCTGTGTGATTTCTTCTTCTCTAATATAGAGCTGACAGTAACCTGAAAGAACTGAAATAAAGATTCAGTAATTTAAGAGCTATAAAGTGCTTATAACAATGTCTGGTGGGCCTTTCTCGGGGTCATCTTGAAGACTGAGTCAGAGAATGGAGGAGAGGTACAGAAATAGCCAATGAGTATATCTCTATGATTAGGATTGTAAGGTGGAACATATGCTTTGTGTGCTCACTGGCAAGAAGTCCTCTCACTGAAGCATCAAGTTCTGGTGAGGGTGAGATACTGTGGTATCAGATACCAGGGGTCCTGAAAAATAAGAGAGGAAATTTAGTTTTCATTCTATGAGGTAGTCCTCCATCTTCCTTTTCCAAGACAAGCAGTAAT